>CM055905.1:38512261-38809261 GCA_029582155.1 Panopea generosa
CAACATTATTACTACATCCGCACGTATTAATCAGCAAATGCCTTCTAAAATATACAACATTATTACTACATCCACACGTATTAATCAGCAAATGCCTTCTAAAATATACAACATTATTACTACATCAACACGTATTAATCAGCAAATGCATACTAAAATATACAACATTATTACTACATCCGCATGTATTAATCAGCAAATGCCTTCTAAAATATACAACATTATTACTACATCAACACTTATTAATCAGCAAATGCCTTCTAAAACATACAACATTATTACTACATCAACACGTATTAATCAGCAAATGCCTTCTTAAATATACAACATTACTACATCAACACGTATTAATCAGCAAATGCCTTCTAAAATATACAACATTATTACTACATCAACACGTATTAATCAGCAAATGCCTTCTAAAACACACAACTGTATTACTACATCAACACGTATTAATTAGCAAATGCCTTCTCAAACATACAACATTATTACTACATCAACACCTATTCTAAAATATACAACATTATTACTACATCAACATGTATTCTAAAACATACAACATTATTACTACATCCGCACGTATTAATCAGCAAATGCCTCATAAAATATACAACATTATTTCTACATCAACACGTATTAATCAGCAAATGCCTTCTAAAATATACAACATTATTACTACATCAACACGTATTAATCAGCAAATGCCTTCTTAAATATACAACATTACTACATCAACACGTATTAATTTAGCAAATGCCTTCTAAAATATACAACATTATTACTACATCAACACGTATTAATAAGCAAATGCCTTCTAAAACATACAACTGTATTACTACATCAACACGTATTAATCAGCAAATGCCTTCTTAAACATACAACAGTATTACTACATCAACACCTATTCTAAAATATACAACATTATTACTACATCAACACGTATTCTAAAACATACAACATTATTACTACATCCGCACGTATTAATCAGCAAATGCCTCATAAAATATACAACATTATTTCTACATCAACACGTATTAATCAGCAAATGCCTTCTAAAATATACAACATTATTACTACATCAACACGTATTCTAAAGCATACAACATTATTACTACATCCGCACGTATTAATCAGCAAATGCCTCATAAAATATACAACATTATTTCTACATCAACACGTATTAATCAGCAAATGCCTTCTAAAATATACAACATTATTACTACATCAACACGTATTAATCAGCAAATGCATACTAAAACATACAACATTACTACTACATCCACACGTATCAATCAGTAAACGCATTCTAAAACATACAACATTGTTACTACATCCACACACTAAAACATACAACAGTATTACTACATCCACACGTATTAATCAGCAAATACCTTCTAGAGCATACAACGTTATTACTCTATAAACACGTATTAATCAGCAAATGCCTTCTAGAACATACAACATTATTACAATATCCACATGTATTAATCAGCAAACGCATACTAAAATAAACAACATTACTACACATTCACAAGTAAATACTGGAGCATGCATGCTTAAACATAAAACACAACTATCACATGCATATGTGGTTACAATTACATGCATACTAAAACATACAACATTATTATGACATACATACGCATATACATGTACATACAGATGCATGTTATAACATAGAACATTATTATCACATTATCACGTTTACATCAGTACATAAACACTAAATCATACAACATCATCACATACAAACGGACAAACATGTACCCCTAGAAATGTTGAAAAAAACCCGATGGTTTTGATCGCCATTTAATTGGACAGTGCTATATATGGGAGGGTCAGTCTCCAACGAAAACAATGAAGCAGACACAAGCTGTAGCGACGTGTAGCCCCTTACCTGTGTCTGCCGACTGCGAGTAAACCAGTAGTATTCACGAACGTCCTGTCCGAGTGCGTGCCGCATGCTATAACATACAACATTATTATCACATGCACATATGGCTACAATTACATGCACACTAAAACATAACATCATTATTATGGGATGCCGTTTTACTTTTTAACCTCAATAAGTGATATCACTCATTCTTATGGGTGATATCACTAATTCGAATAGGTGATATCACTCATTCGTTTCGAATAGGTGATATCACTTATTCGAATATGTGATATCACTCATTCGAATGAGTGATATCACCTATTCGAAATGAATGAGTGATATCTCTTATTCGAATGAGTGATATCACCTATTCAAAATGAATTTACACAATGATTTCTCCCAATGATGTTTATATATTTAATAAAATATAGATGTAGATCTATAACGAGAATAAAATGGAAATATCAAATATATTGTGTAAAAAAATATTGTGTTATGAAATAAATATTACTGTGAATGTAGAAAGTGCGTCGTAAACAAACTTCTTTGACATTTTAATGTCATTGCACTTTGACAAGTTAGATACGAGATGGGGATCCAGTTACCAGATTAACCAATCGGCGTCGCCTTCGTTGGTAGTGTAAACAAATAACCTGGCAACAACCAACTCGCTGCAGTTTACATTTTACAATTAAAACTAAGTAATAGTCTGCCCGTTTTTATACCGACGTGTAAATATACTTAACATATCAATATTGTATTTATAACTGAGCAAGATACCCGTTTTGCAATATTGTAACAACAAAATCAGCATACAGCATTATTATCCCTTTCACTCGTATAAACCGAAACTTAGACTAAAACATACAACATTATTATCCCAAACACTCGTATAAACCGACCCTTAGACTAAAACATACAACATTATTATCCCTTTCACTCGTATAAACGGAAACTTAGACTAAAACATACAACACTATTATCCTATACACTCGTATAAACCGAAACTTAGACTAAAACATACAACACTATTATCCCATACACTCGTATAAACCGAAACTTAGACTAAAACATACAACAGTATTATCCTATACACTCGTATAAACCGAAACTTAGACTAACACATAAAACACTATTATCACAAACACTCGTATATTACCGAAACTTAGACTAAAACATACAACACTATTATCACATAAAAACGTATATTACCGAAACTTTGACTAAAACATACAACACTATTATCACGTACACTCGTATAAACCGCAACTTAGACTAAAACATACATATATCCAATACAAATGTATTTACCTATAATGAATGAATGGTGTTTTATGGCACGTCGACACATAAAGGTCATTTTCTGCGTACTAAGATTAATGGACGTGATGATGACAAAATATATTAAATAAATACGGTTAAAAAAATAATATTAAACTATGAACAAATAAATAAATGAAAATTATGTACAATTCAATGAATGAGAAAGACAATTCAGCTGAAAAGGTCAATAATATAATAATTGGTACTAAACATGATTAAAAAGCTTAACCTCTTTAAGAAAACAAAATATATGTGTAACATCAATTTTATCAAATAACTCATTCATACTGTCGACTCTGTAGTACTTTTCTCGCATTGGAGAAATTGGAGTAATTTATTATTAATAGCAATATCACAAGAGGACTGCCATGAACTACTGATATGAGATTTAAAATCCGTAAAAGGCAGTTTAAGATTATTAATATTCAAGCTTAAGGCCGCTTTCGCAGCCTAATCAGCTTTATCGTTTCCACGAATTCCTGTATGACCAGGAAGCCAGCAGAAAAAAATAGGGTTATCTTTACACAATAAATGATATCTATTTTAAGAACAAGAGGATTATCATCTTTCAGGCCATTTATGGCTTGAAGAGTTGAAAGTGAATCAGAAAATATAATAAACTGTTTTTTATCAGATTCATTAATATAGGTCAAAGCCAAATCAATTGCCTTGAGTTCAGCTGAAAAGATGGACGCTCCCTTTGGTAATCGGCTCTTTGAGGTGTGCTGTCCTGTAACAGCAGCTGCGGCCCCGGTGTCTCCATCTTTCGAACCATCTGTGTATATATGACAATAATGATTGTAAGACGATTTGATTTCATTAAATTTACTTTGAAATATGGACGAGTCTGTTACAGATTTTAAGTTCTTACAAAAATCAAAAATGAATTTGGCTTTTCCAAAGTCCATGGTGGAATTTGTGAGATTTCGTACTTTGCATTTAAATTAAGGTCAATATTGGGTTCGGTGAGTTTTGGTTTGATCCGAAGACCAAACGTTCGAATAGCGTTAGGTTTTTTTTTCAAAGAGAGTTTCAAAATTGGGGTCAAAGGTAAGATTAAAAGTAGGATTAGATGGATTTGAATGAAGATTAATTGCATATTGAAGAGCCAGTTGATCACGTCTTCAATATAATGATGGTTCGTTGGCTTCGACATAACGACTGTCGGCTGGGGACATACAAAGGCACCAAGGGCGAGTCGTAGTTCTTGGTTATGTATAGGATCAAGCATCGCTAAGTAAAACTTGCGAGCAGATCCATATACAATAGATCCGTAGTTTAATTTTGATCTGATTAGTGATCTGTAAAGTCTAAGTAAAACTTTACGATCTGCACACCAATTTGTATTAGCAACAACTTTCAATAAATTAATTGCTTTATTACACTTTGACTAAGGGTATTTAAGAGGAATAAAAGTTTACGGTAAAAAATAAGAACTAAAAATTTTGTTTTCTTAACAACGGGTATAAGTGTCCAATCTATCGTTAGATGGGGGTTATCGTGTTGTTTCCGGAGTCCACAAGAATGCATACAATTTGTTTTAGACTTAGAAAATTTAAAACCGTTTTCATCAGACCAAGTCTGAAGTTTATTAAGGCATTGTTGCAGTTGCCTTTCAATAGTTTTCATAATTTTTGAACGGTAACAAATTACAAAATCGTCAACATATAAAAAACAATCCACACCATGATTAATGCTCTTAACAATATTATTAATTTTAATATTAAAGTGTGACAGACAGAATACTGCCTTATAGGACGCCCATCTCCTGTTTGTGAACATCAGAGAGGGTTGTTCCCATTCGGACTTGAAACTGTCTATCATCTAAAAAGTTTAAAATAAATGTAGCTAAACGGCCACGAAGGCCCACATTATGATGTTCTTTCATAATGCCATACTTCCACGAGGTGTCGTAGGCTTTCTCTAAGGTAAAAAAATACAGCGATTAAATGTTCTTTATGAAAGCCTCCCTAACAAACAATTCAAATCTTACTAAATGGTCTATTGTGTCTCTTTGGCGTCGGAATCCACGTTGATACTTAGTAATTAAGTTGTTGGATTCCAAGAAAAAAACGAGGCGACCATTAATCATATATTTCATGGTTTTACAAACACAACTTGTCAAAGCAATTGGTCGGTAATTAATTGGATCCGTGTTATCTTTCCCAGGTTTGGGTACTAGAATAACGATAGCTTTCCTCCAAGACTCGGGGAAGTTTCCAGTCACCCAAACAGAGTTAAATATACCAAGTAGAATTAATAAGGACGATACCGGTAAATGTTTTAAAAGTTGATAATGGATATCATCAGGACCAGCTGATGTATCATGTGCCTTCTTTAAGGATTTTTTCAATTCACTCAAAGAGAATTTCTTATTATATTTTTCGAATTATTTGATTTAAAATTCAATTTCTGTTTTTCAGTCTGATGTTTTAAAAACTTTGTGTTGCAATTAGTAGTACATTTGTTTTTCGAAAAAAGTATCTGCCAAAGTATTAACGATGTCTTTTGCAGATATGGCAGTATGATTTTCAGTATTGAAATGGTTTACGCAACCTGGAGTACCCTTACCGTTGATTTTTCGGACCATATCCCACGCCTTCTTAAGGTTAGTATGAGAATTAAGCCTAGAGACGTAATCTCTCCAGGACTTTCTCTTACTTTCCTTAAGAGTACGTCTTGCTTTCGCACAAAAAAATCTAAAATTGTCCAAATTATGTTGTGTAGGTCGTAAATCAATTTGACTAAATGCTTTTTTACAATCCTTGACTGCATTCTTGCAGTCATCATCATACCATGGTTTTTGAGGGCGTTTTTGATTTGTCGAGGTTTTCGGAATAGATTTTTTCTGCTATACTGTATAATATTGATGAAAACTGACCAGCAGGGTCATCCGTATCGTTATATAAATCAGCCTTAAACTGTTCTTCGCAAAGAGATTGAACATATGCCAATATGCTTTGCGAAGTTTCCATCAGTGATTTTTATCAAGAAGTGGAGGTCAAATATTTTCAAGAAATATTGGATAATTATAACTCCCGCAGAGGTAGTCACCAATACTCCATGAAAAGTCTAATAAAAGTGATAGCTCGCAAACTGATAAGTCTATGGAAGTTTTCGATCCTGAAGCAGGATGTACATATGTATGAGATTTATCGTCGTTTTAAAGACATAAGTTACTTTGATTGAAATAAGATTCAACTTTATTACCTTTATCATTAATATCTTTACAACCCCATATGTAATTGTGGGCATTAAAATCCCCCAGAAGCATAAAAGGTGATGGCAATTGTGCAATGAGTTTATCGAAATCTTTCGGATCAAAGGTTGCACTTGGTGGTAAATATAAAGAGCAAATTGTAATCTCTATGCATTGTAACACTAACTGCAACTGCTTGCAGATTAGTGTCCAATGCAATAGAACTGTGCGGGATTATTTGCCTGAAGGAGCAGATGGATATTAGATGTTAACAAGGCGTTTTTTTTCTGGAAATGATTTTTTTTCTCCAGCTTAATCCGTTGGACTTCGCGTTCAATTTCCCAGTTTGGAATTCTCTAGAGAAAGCCCCGTGGCTCCCGTTGCAATTAACGCATCAGGCGGGTTTAGTGCACGACGAAAAGTCCGTGTGTCCCGCTTCACCACATCGGGCACACACCGCGTCTCGTCTACATCTCTCTCTCGATGATGTCTGTGATAATAGTGCTGTATGTTTTAGTATGGATGTACCTGTATATACGTGTGTCTGTGATAATAATGCTGTATGTTTTAGCATGTTTGTACCGGTACATACATGCTAAAATATAAAACACTATTATCACAGACACAGGTATATACCGGTACAAACATGCTAAAACATACAGCACTATTATCACAGCCACACGTATATATAGGTAAATATATATTTAGTTCATGGCAGTTGCCTTGGGATCTCGCCATACATAATAAATTACATTGTATCAAACCACGACTTGGCGAATGGCATTCTAGCAATAGGATTATTCGTCGGGAAGAAGTTGTTTTAGCTCGGTGCAGAATAGGGCACACTCGCTGTACCCATTCATATATATATTGAAACGCGAAGTTATCCCAAAGTGCGTGACCTGTTTTCCACAAATGCGAGACCTGAACGCTCTACTGGTAACATATGCTATATGTAAAATATCTAAAGACTAGGCATTTCTAGACTAGGCAACTTTCAGAGATAAATGTTTTTTTTTTAAAATTCTTTATAGGTACTCAAATGAATTCAGACTAAGGCTATATCCAAGACAATTTCAGTCATTTTTTCAAAATGAACAGTCTCCTTAGCACAGACAGTTTTAAAATTTTTCATCGCCGCTCCTTGTATTGAGTTTCAGGTGTTTTTCATACTTTCACATATATATGTAGTACAGGTTGATTTAAAAATCTGCAAAAAGTCATGGAAGTATGACTAGTAAAGAATCCAGGCAGTGAGTATATCCAAAACTTTATCAGGTATTCACTAAATTGTTTTATTTTTTTTGCATAATACATGGCTGTGGTCTGCTTAGATAATTAATCATGTAAGGAAAACATAAAATATAAACAACATGATATACTAGACGTTACATTATACATATGTTATGTACAAAAACATCAATAAGTTTTCATACCATAAATTGGTACAGTCAATAAGACTTCCAACAGTATTTACATGAAACGGAATGTTGAAATATTTGCACATATTAGAAAAGAACATGGCATATAGAATAATCAACCCATAACACATTGATGAAGTAGTTTCCTTTACATTTAAAATATTATTGAAATTCGTGCGATTCAATATCTGACATTGTTTTTTTTTAATATTTCCAAAACTGTTTTGGTTAAGGTTTCGATTTTCCGTCATTTTCTAATCTGATTGGTTATGTTCTTTTTGCGTATACGTTTTGTATTCATTCTTTTATTTACACAAAGTGTCCTTACTAAAATAAGATTGACAGCGATTAAAACACGTAATTTCTCTAAGTATTGCCATTTAGCTGCATGGAATTCTTTATCAAACAATTCTTTATCTTTAATTGTTGAACTTTAAGAGACACACGCATCACTCCGTTTAAAGTTATGTTTTGTAAAGATCGGGCCCGCGACTTTCCAGATAATACCTGTAAAACTGTTAATGTTAACCAATTTAAATCTGGTATATTAGAGATAAGCCCATAACGAAACCGATCATTTAGAACAGCATTCCATATGACCGTGCCCACATTTTGTGTGCCGGATAATTATAATTACATTACAGCAGATTCATCAGTTGTGTTTTGTCGCTATAAACATTTACATATTCTATTATAAAGCCACAAATGAATTTAAAATTGCATTCCCTTGTAGTGAATTAATAAACGAAGCGTATTGTTGTTTTCGCCAATATCATGACGTTTATAAATATAACCTTTATATAGCATGTGAGAAGTCATGAATCCTTAACTGGATCCTACTCATATAACGCTATCAATTCATGTATGTAAATTTGACCTTGATATTGTATCTATGGTTTGCGTTGTAGCTAGGCGCACTCGCCGTAGTCAGTACTGTACATTGATTTCTTGGTTCTTCATAAACAAATATCTCCAAGATATTACATCACGATCTTCATTAACACTTTATAAAATAGTTAAAACATATTTCAGTATGTAGAGTTATGTAAGTAAAATGACACCTTACAAACTAAGAAGCACTTTAGCAAAACTAAATTTATCTTCGCATCAATTAAATATTGAAACAGGTAGACAGAGAAACCAAGATAGAACTGAAAGAAAAGTCACTTTGTGTCACTTGAATGACATTGATGATGAATATAATTTTGTGATAATATGTCCTTTCTATGAATTATTAAGAATTTAGTACCTAAATATTTTTACCTTCGTCCGAGTATGTATAAAGCTATTGACATTGTAAACGCGTCTAAACTAAGTGTTTTACATAAAGAAGCTGTGTTTTATATCAAGGCATTTAAGATCAAATACTTTAAATTCAAACAACTGATTTGTAAATGTACAATCACTGCAGCTATGATTTATTATTAACTTCAAACAAGAGAGCCTGAGGACGCTCTACTGACTCATAGTGGCCATAGCACTTTTTGAAATTCTACTATGCAATAGAAACATCGGGGCGGGGTCATTTTTAACTCTAGGGACACCATTTGAACAAATTTAACAAAACCATAGTTGGTCATCATTACTACATAAACATTTTGAAAATCTGTTGGACCGTTCAAGAGAAGAAGATTTTTTAAATTTTGGACTATTTTTTAGTAATTGTGGCCATCTTGAATGTTAGATAGAAAAAATAAATCTTTTGTATAGTCTCTTCACTCTCGTATTAATGCATGCAAGTTTTGTATTGTTTGTGTAAACAACGATGAACTGTATATGTTCCACTTATATTAAAAACAAATCTGTTCTGTTTTCTTCTGATATGTTCATGACCTTGTGCGATTCTAATTTGACTCCATAACAATTGAGTTTATGAAGGTATGCCCTGTGGAGGTGTATATCATCACGTTCAAAACAATTTTTATATAAACAGCCTACATCATATTTGAAAAGTATTTACAAGTGTCTTTGTTCCTTTGAGTTCTTCTTTTGTGGATGCAAGTGTACGTTCAAGTGTTTTTACAAGCCGTTCTTGTTCACTAGCAAATTTCTTTGTGTTTTCTAGTTCGATTGCATTTCGTTTTGTTTTTTCAAGTTCGTCATTTGCGGATTTAAGACAAAGTTCAAGTTTACTTGCATTTTTCATTGATTCATCAAGTTGTTGCTCTAAATTGCTTACTTTATTTTCAAGATCTAGTTTAAGGCTTTCTTGATCGTTTGCATTTTTCATTGATTCTTTAAGTCGTTCCCTTGTGTCTTCTAGTTTACTCTCAAGCTCTTTCACATGCATCTCTTGTTCGCTTGCTTTGCTTTTTAATTCTTCAACCAGACCTTTTTGTTCCATTGCATACATCTTAGATTTTTCCAGTTGCTTGTTTGTAGAATCTAGTTTGTTTTCGAGTTCATGAACCTTGTCATCGAGTTTATGAACCTGATGCCCTTCATAAGTTTCATAGTAAAGTGTGTCCTTTTCACAGTTGTCAAGTTGAAGCTTCAACTCTTCTAATTCAGACATGTCGTGATCACCACTGTAGCCATCATCATTGGAATCTAATGTATTTTGTTCTATTAATTCTATCTCACGACGGAGTTCGTAACCTTTCAACTTCAAAGCCTTTTGTAACATTTCGAACACTTCTTTCGGCTGCAATTGCATTACCATATTCGTGTCTTTCAGCTGTAATATATAGATGTGAATTAAATTACCAAATATGTTTATAACTATGCAGCTAGTACATCGCACCAATATGGAAATAAAATCAATATTGAGATAAAATACACATCTAAGACAAGTAGTAAACATTAATATATCCTTTTTAATATCGAACTGGGTTTGCCTATATTTTCAAAGAAACATTCGTTGGTCAAGGAGGTTCACATTTGTAAAACTGACTGGGTTCCACTGTGATCAGGATGGGCCCAAAAGGTTAAACATTGGGAACAACAAAAAAAAAATCTAAATTTTAATTTAATCAAAGACCAAAGCATTGCAATAAAATGATAACAATCACTGCAGCTGAGTAGCAACACTTGACATAATTTTTCAATATTAGTCGGTTATTGAAAACCCAAGTTTTAATATATATATATAACCATACCTGTTTTAACTTCTCTGCAGCTTCATTGCATTGATCATACCCAACACTGTTTAGAACTTTGATCATAGTGTCAAAATAATCATTCATATCTGTCTCCTCGATTTTATTCTTCGTTGAATGCATGATCGTGTTTCGTACTCCTGTCAGCTAAATGAAATAAATCAACATAACATTTAAACAATCAAACACAGCATTTCATGATAAATTAGCTGAAACATTAATATACTTAACTTTTTATAAGAAACGTATTTACGTTAATGGACAACATAATGCTCATGTGCATATTATGTAATTTACATGTATTTAAGTACTTAACTTACATTCTGCCGTTCTCGTTTTGGTATAACATCAAACAATTTACAATGCTCCATCATTTGAAACAATGTAGCAGCGTCAATATCGTCAGGTTTACCAGAACTTCTACTGTTACCAGGTTTCATGAAAATCTTTAAAATAATCCAAGTGCTTTCGTTTGAGTCGTGTTTGCCTTTACAGAAGCATGTCTTCACATCGAACGTATGACAATAACATTGGCACATTTGAAACAATTGAATTGAGCCTCGTGTAACGTTTTTCCAGCCAATATCTTTTTGATGAGGAGCGTCTGTCTGGCTCATTATCAAGTTGAATATATTTATACAACCTTGACATACATTTCCTGTCATACACCATTTACCTCCTGTAAACTTTACATTGTCTAACCCATTGAACAGATACATATCGTGGTCATAGGGCTTGGTTACAAAACTTTTTTCAAAGTCCACGAACGTGTCCTTGATATACGGATGAAGCTCTTCTTTCGTGAGTTGTAATGCCCTTGTACATTTCGCCCAATGTATTTTCTTGAGGTTGAAAGTTTCTTTCGACATCATGAAACGCTGAAATAAATTTAAAAAATTGAGAACGATGTAAATGTATGTGCTGATAATTACATGTAACAACACGAGTGCCAAAGCGCTTACCAGGAAAAAATGTAAAGACGGCAGTTGTTAACACACACACACACACACACACATTTCGATATGAATGAGCTTGTGATTTTTATGAAGTCGAATATGTGAATTGTTTATTGACGCACTGTATTTTTAAGGCCCCACCTGAGGGCAAAAAGGTGAGACCCAGGGACATGCAATTTACCATTCGTATAAAGGACCCGAATACTTTCATAATCATGGTCACCATTTGTTTCCCAGTGCTTCCTGTAGTAAGAAGGTTGTCAAAGCTTGCCTTAAGTTGACTGTTTTGGCCCCGCTTGATCGCACATAACTTCAGATAACACAATTTTTGACAATTCAAGTGCTTTAACTCCAACAATATATATCTGATTTAGCCAGCTCTCGAAATTTTCTTTGAAATTATGGTTATATAACTATTGGGATAAGATAGATGCATATGAAAATGGTAACTGTTAGATATAGAGTGTATTGATGATTCAAGGGCCGTAACGCCGACAACACATATCCGATTTAGCCATTTCAAATAAAAAAACTTATCTGAGATAGTTTGTTCAACGATATTATGGTTGTATAACTACTGGGTAAGTTTCGCGAAGATCAAATGAGAACTGCGGGCACTAGAGTGCACTTCAAATTACGCAATATTTGACCATTGAAGATCCATAACACTGACATTAATTATTCCATTTGGTCAGTTCAACTTCTCTAAAATATTATAGTTATATAATTACTGTGTAGGTTTGGTGGGTATTATATTAAAAATGCGGATGTAAGATCGCACACAAAGTAGAATAGCGAAATTTTAGAATAATCAAGGGCCATAAATCCGGCATTGATTGTCTGATTTGACCAGTACATGAAATTCTTCGAGATATTATGAATATAACAGTTGGTGAGGATCAAATAAGAAATTAACAAGCAAACTCTGTGAATGTATGTCCCCGTTTTTTTCATAATATTAATTAAGGCATTCTTTAGTTAGTGCGCGGAAATTACTAATTAAGGGGCATAACTTTAGAACGACAAATGCCACAACTCATAAAATCAAACTTAGCCTGTGCTTTAACATTATAAAAATTGTATTAAAATTTCAAAATATTTGATTATGGCATTTTTAAGTTATTTCACGGAAACCAAAATGTGACGATTTTTCACAAATTAAAGGAGCATAACTCCTAAACGCCAAAAAGCCACAACCCCGAAAATCGAACTTGTGTTTTGTCATTATAAACATTGTATTAAAATTTAAAAAAATGATTCATGCATTCTTAAGTTATTGCAAGGAAACCAAAAGTGTGAAGGACATATACACAAACCCAAATTAGTGTCCGGCTTTTTGCAAAGAATGCACACAAGGTAAAATATTGCATGTGTTCAGATTTCATGGACCATTACTCAAAATTTAATTATCCGATTTAATCAGCTCAAACACTCGTCCGAGGTGTGGTTGTTTTATAACTACTGCGAAAGTTTGGAGAGGATCAAACTGAAAATGCGTGTACTAGAGTGCAAATAAGGTAAAATAGTGCAATATTTGATGTTTCAAGGGCCCTATCTATGATTAGGTCAGTTCAAGAATTTGTCCGGGATATTATGGTTATATAACTACTGTCTAAGTTTGTTGATGTAATGGCCACTGAATTGTCAAAAATGCACTTTTTGACCGTGTGTGCACTCTAACATCAGCAGATTTCTTTTGATTCTCACCAAACTTACACAGTTGTTATATTACCATCATATTTTGGACAAGTTTTGAACTTGCCAAATCGGGTAATTAATGTCGGAGTTATGGCCCTTGAATCGTCAAAAAATGCCTTATTGACTTTATGTACGTTTCACTTGATGTCCACCATCATAGTAGTTATATAACATAATATCTTTGACAAATTCTTGAACTGGTCGAATCGGATAGCTATTGTCACAGTTGTGGCCTCTGAATCATCAAATGTAATGTTATTTTATGTTGTGTACACCTTACTAATTGTGCATTTTTATTTGATTCTCATAAAACTAAAACAGTAGATGTATAACTATAATATCTAGGACAAGTTTTTAAACAGGCCAAATTGTATAATTAATGTCGGTTGTTATGGTCATTTACAGACAAAAATTGCCATCTTTTGCATTGTCTCCTCCGCCACAGGTGTGCGATTTACGGCCGTTTTGGCGCTCTGGCTATGTTTTAAGGGTCATATTCACCTATTCATAGAATAATCGAGTTAATAAAACGGAATGTGAGCTTTTTTTAAGTATCAAATATCGTTGAATTCTGGTAAACAAGAT
This sequence comes from Panopea generosa, assembly GCA_029582155.1. Classification (NCBI taxonomy): domain Eukaryota; kingdom Metazoa; phylum Mollusca; class Bivalvia; order Adapedonta; family Hiatellidae; genus Panopea; species Panopea generosa. The sequence continues at coordinate 38,526,424 of CM055905.1, forward strand.
GAACATGAATCGATAGTAAATATGCAGCATGTGACTACAAAATGTAATAAGAACGAAAATATGATCCATATCAATTAGTTATATGTTTAAGGATGTTGGTTCGTAAAATGAAAGTAATAAGATTTTTTTAACAAAGTTTCATCAACCGTTACTGCCGGAAATATCGTCAAAATTAACAGGTTGCCGCACTACATTTTTGCACTATACTTCCTAGAAAAGACCAAATATTGATATTGTAATATTTGAGAAAACATGAAGAAAATTACGACTCACAAATACTATTTCATAATTTTATCAATATTTTATTGTGTCTGTAGATATAAATAAAATATACCATGGATATATATTTTGATATATGGAAAAAAATAAAATATTAATTTGAAGTCATCAATTGCGTTGCACAGAACAATGTTCGTTACCTTACCCACATTTTTCGATACCTAAATATGATGAATATATTTAATTGAAAAAAAATGTTTTATTGGGTAATTAGAATTTTGTTATATGTTGTGCCAACATTTACATAAACAAAAATGTTAAAATTATGTAGATTTTTTTTTTTGTATTTTATGTATACTTCGTCAACATATTACAACAGTTAAAATACTATGATAAAGGTCCATTTAACAGTCCTAACAAAACATTCATACACACTAAAAGAGGAATTATACATCATCATTGTAAAATATTTGAATTTCGTAACTAATTTAACAATTAAAGGGCGACCTACTAATAAATCAGAGAATGTATTTTGTTTTTATAAAAAGAACATTATCAATACTTGTAAATGTTAAAAATACAAGATATACAAGGTATGTCCCAAAAGTAATAGGACGACCCTATCATTTTTGAATTTAGGGTGTTACATGCAAACCAATGGTATCAATTGATATATCGACACATCTTCTATTGTTATAAAACATCGAATCAACTTTTAGACGCCATTTAAAAAAAACAACATTGCCTTGGAAAGCAGACAACTTCCTCAATATCGTGGCAAAAGTTATGAAATAACAGTGGACGTAATTTTAGACAATGTACGAATGTCGTTTAAAGATTTGACATTATCGATCAACGTTTGAATATTATGCGCACTTTTGAAACAAGTGCGAGTTTGAATAGTAAACAAATTGGACGACGTCACTCCTAGAATGTAAATTTAGAGTGTGGTAAAATTTTGTGTTTGGTGTTATATGACCCTACAGGATACTCCGAAGTTTATTTCACACAGCTCTTTAACAGAAGGCATATCCTGGAGTTTTATCTATTAGTGGTACAAACGGGGTTTCAATGGTGAGGCGAAAGTAACTGAATGTATATGTATATTAGTGAAATAAACGCTTTTAACGACGAAACTTTATTTCTGTGTAAGTGGGTTAGAAATGTCCTCTTTTTCCGGATATATAATTTTTTTATGAAATATATCTAAAACATTTTGGTCCTTTTTTACAGCTTTTCACAAACACCATTAATTTTAAAGCGCATAATTTGATTATGGATATGTGTATTCTTGTTATCAGTATGTATGTCAATGTCTCGGGTCATAAGTTAGTTGGTCCTATAACAGCATGATGCTTATTATACAGTGAAAATGAAGGCTATTTTACACACATTGTAAAACGTGTTAAACATAGCTATCAGAATTTAATAACGGATAATCATTTTGCAATTAATTTTAAAAAATAACGAAGTATTATTGCGTCCGAGCACAAAAAAACAACGTTTTCCTTACTTTGCACGTGCGCAACATCCGGTTTTTCACTTACAGGTTTTACACCAAGTTATCATTCGTTGCTTAGCACAGATAAAAAACTTAAATTTGTTTAAAAACAGTTTTATTTAGTCATGTCACGTCTTTCTGAAAAATCAGGCTCTTTGTATGCTCCGGTCCGGGTTATTGGTAAATACCGTTGTATGTCATTTTGGCTGTTCCAGATAAACTATTTTTACTCTCGTGAACCGGTTCAATACAACTGGATATGCCAGAGATCGTGTCAGACCTAGCCGCGTACGTGCAGCAGCGTTACGTTGACTCATCTACGTAATCGTTTTTTAATCTGCAACACGCAATTCTTGGCGTGTCAGTATTCATGCACAGACGATCATAAACCGTTTGACATAAAAACGTGTTCCAATACATGCCCATCGGCCATACACTGGTCAGGTTCCGACAGCGCGCCACCGAGCTATTATGGGCAATAAGTCATTTGCAAGACATGCGAAACCAATGGCAATGCCTCTATAACCCCAAACCTGAACGTCATAGAGCACGTATGGAATGAATTGGATCAGTGGGTAAGGTCAAAACATCAAATTAATACCATATACGATCTTCTGCACTTCTTTTGGATTGGCAACATATTCAAAACACGCTCATTTAACGTAACGTTACGTTAGTTCACAGAGATGACGTATTCCGGACTGCATTCGTAAAAACACAACGGTTACTAACGTTTTAAAAGAATGGTTTTTACCCGAAATAACGTCAGATAATCAACTTTGTAATGTGTGATCGTAGCGTATCGAACGAGGTATCGTTGGAAAGATATTGAAATGCAGATTTCAAATATATTACATTTATGGGCCCAGCTATAATAATTTTCGATTTATGTCAGAAATAAAAAATGAAAACCTTAGAAGAAAATCGAGTATGATACCAATGAAAGTAAATGGCGTGCAGTTTCCAAATATGCAGCTTTTATGAGTCTATGACGACCCCGAGCTGAGATATAGACGTTTGAATAAACCGAAAGTAATGTCATAAACGATCGATTTTTAATTCGTGTCCGTAACTTATCGAGTAATGTATCGTTGGAAAGGTATAGAAAAGACGAATTCAACGGTGAAATTTTTATGAGTTTAGTACGAACCTGAGCTTAGATACGGTCGTTTAAATAAACCTGAAGTGACGTCATAAAATTTATCTTCATCTTATAATATATGTTTTGGTTACGTTTGAAAGCTCTCGACACACTCATTAGGAAAATGTTATGCGTATAGGTCTTTCTCTTGCCGATTTTGAGATATCACGATTTAAAAGTAATGTGACGTCACACAATTTAATGCTTAATTGCGCCAAAATTTCAAACGATCATAACCGGGTCAACTTTTGAGATAATATAGCCTTGTCGGTTATCGTACGAAATAAATTTTAAGGCTCTATCAGTTGATATAATCGGACTGGAAATGGGATCACTCATGCGTAAAAAAAGTCATTTCTTCATTAATTATATGTCAATTTCAACAAATTTGGAATCTAGATACATCAGTATTTTCTTACTGTTCAGAATCCAATCCAAGATGAAATTGAATGAAAGGAGTAACGAGTCGATACGTCACATTTTAAAAACATTGAAAATTTATAAGGGAAAGAAGGTAAACTGTTTAATTGAGAAAGGCAAAGACTTGTTGAAAGATAGTCAAAACCAGTATAAGGACTATGACATCATTGGAGCTTCCAAGTTTTTACAGCGGACTGAAGGAGCTAGGCGTGTCAGTTAAGCAGTACAAAACACCACAGAGAAAAGAATTAATGAGACCGTTTCCACCAGTGATCCCCCAAAATAGAAAAATTAAAAAAGTTGTACATTTAAATGGAGAACTCCAGAGGCTACATATGTTATTATTATCTACTTGAATTGGGAACAACGAATGTGAGAGACAGAAAACTGACGATTGAACATATTATTCCTGAGCAACTAGAGGCAGTCAGTACTGTTGCACGCCATATCGTGGAATCCAGGATACTATCATGGATAGAGATTCTGATTATTTATATCGGAAGAGGCAAATACTGAGTCATTGCTGGACATACCGTACCATTAAGAAGAAAACGCAGCCTGTTGTTAAGTCAACACAAGATTATCCCGTGACTACTACGGGCATTTTATTTGAGATATATCATGCGAGTAGAGGTAAGGACATGAGAAGAATAAATATTTTAAATATATAAAGGGGACAACCATAATCCTATTCAAACTATATTGAGCGATGTAATAAAGATGTGTACACATATTTGTCTTTGGGTTATTAATAAAATACCATAACACGTATTGACTATTAACATTTTTATTGATTCACAATGAATATCTATACCATACTACTACATATTTACAATGAGCGAACAAATCGTATAACAATGTTTTCATTAACACTTGATTCTCCAAACAAATTTAGGTTTTTTTTCGATTTGAAACCATACATAAAATAAAAAAACAGAACTTTCTATGTTTCAACACCTATGTTTCTTCCTCACTCTCCACTTCTTCTGTTTCGTCTTTTTCCATATCATCTGAATCCAATGTTTCCAAAATCGATTCAATTAAATGTTTTTTGTTTTTTTTGTTGCTATTTTTATAGCCAACTTCTCTTCCATGTTACGAGCCTTGTACTTTTCGACATCCTTCATAACTTGTCGGTGTATAGTCCCTTGTTGTAGTTGATATATATGGTGAATGAGTTGATTATATATTTCTATAATGTCGTCTGTGTATGTACTCATCATCTTCTTATTCGCTGTAGTTTTAGCCTTTCCTTCGGACATATTGTGGTCCAGATATTTATTATATTTACTTTGCCATATAAGCTCGTTTAAATCTTGAACCTTGTTGAACATGTCATGTTTAGTTTTTTAAGGAACGGTCGTCACTAAAACTTCTCCGTCTTTGGCTTAGGGTCTGACCCCCCTAATGTCCGCGACCACGCCCTAGATCGAAAATACTGTATACTTTGGAGACGTTCTTATCAAACGCATAACTATTGTTCTAAACTTGAATATGATGTCAGTCGGCTTCTATATTAAACTATGACCACACATACGACGTTATCTAAAATTGCCATTGCACATGCGCAAACATGTTACCATCAGTAGTCATCCAAAATGGCCGCTTTCCGACACGCGTTCAAAATGACACGCACAATGACGAGTATCCAAAATGGCCGCCACGCATGCGCAGTCCGTAGTGTTAAAGAGACCCACATACTACTTATGAAACAGATAATGTCAGGGTTAAGAACTTTTGAATCCTTCAATAAGTAATACTTATACCTTTATTCTAACTGCTTTCTTCAGATTTATAATATTCTAATTTATAATACTAACGTCTCACTTCGTCGATGGCAAAGTATACTAATTCAACACATGTTTGTATGTCCAATATGTTTTAAAGAGTACAATTAAGCAATATAACCTATAATCAGCCATGTAACGATTGTTAAAAAGCGTTATAAATCAAACTATATGTATTTTAATTTCTAGAAGTACGATATTTTATTGATACCGATTGCATACATATATATGTATTGGTATGTTTGTAAACCTCATTTAAAATCCCAGAGTGTAAAATTATCGATTTAACTGACTGTACGCGCACATACACCAATTATAACAACAAAAACACACGCGTTACCAATCATTCTCTGTAGATTATAATATGGTTTATTTCCAAGTTAAGAATTCGTAACAAACTAAGCACAACGTAATAATGTTGCATTAGTTCATTAAATGTAAATATATTCATTCAGGACGATTAAAACGTAATGTGATATAAAATAAATAGTGTCAATGACGATTATACATGGTTTATGTATGGAATGTATAGATAAAACAAATAGTTGTAGACAATGTATTATTTAAACACTTGTTAATGTAAAAAAATGTCGAAATGCAATTAGCTTTACTTAACGAGCAAAAGATCATCTAACGTTGGGCTATATTACTCAGTTATTTTAAAAATTAATGTCAACTTCTACGTACCTGTCTCAATGGCGATAATTTAATCAAATTTCTTACATATCATCTATTTATGGATAAACGAGCACAAAAACGTCCATGTAATTCATACTTTAGCATTCAATCGCCCAGTGAAATAAATGTGCACATTTGGTCTCCTTTAGTCCCATGATCAGTTTACAAATCATGTTTCAACACTACGTTGTTGACGACAATATGTTCGACTATTGTGTACAAAATGTGATCCGTAGCACGTACTATTTTTAAAGCGGCATAGATGACACTGTCTGGTATAATGTAAATGTAATTGGTTAACGGCGCATTAAACTTATATGATCAATTCATTTCAGAGAATTAATGTTTGGGTAACTGCAGGGAATGCAGTTAGAAATTAAATAACCGCTTGCGGTTAGATAGTTTTTAAGAATACCACTTTTATTCTTCCAGTGTATTAATGAATTGAAACCCACGAGCTAATTTATTGCACGGAAACGACGAATCATTAATATAAAAAATTAAATATTACTTCTCAAATAACTTAACTAAACAAACAACCCTTGGTAGTCTCTCAACAAGTGGATCTTGACGTAATAGCGTGTGCGATAGTATCTTGCGTATATGCTAGGGAGGATCCTGAGCAAGTGTTACTAGACCAAACTAGTATTCAGTACTCATTGTTTCTCAGTGCGTATAAATAATATACTGTACTCGACAGTTTAATTGCAGACGTCAGTATTTATTTAAAAAAGAAAACAGAAAAGAAAACCCAATAAAGATGCATAATGCAAGCCATAACTTTTCTAATGTTGGAAATGAACCCTTTATCTAACGGTCTTGATCCGTACGCTGCCATTGCAGTTCGCTTATTTAAAAAAATAGTGCTACGTCACCTTTACATATATCACTTCATTATGCCCCAACTGTCCAAATCTTCAGAGAGTAAAGGTGTCTTACTTTCTACCATTGTAATGTTATGATGATCATAACGTTATGAACAACAAAAAAAACAACAACCATTAAAGTGATTTGTAGCCTTGATCGTCTCCGACACTAGCGCCAACTGATATCGCTGTTATGTTTAGAGACAGTTTAATGGCATAGTTTAATGATTTGATAAACCGAGACAAAAAATAGAAATCGTAGAAGATGGTCAAGACTATACCGTATTGTAAAATAAAGTGTAAAATACAGAATGCATCCGATGTTGGTGATACCTTGCGCCGTATTGCGTTGTATTCACGTGTTTAATTTTAAACAGAGTACCTGCCAGGAAATCAAAACCTATCTTGATACAAAAAACGGCCTCCGTAGGGGCAAGACAAAAACGTCAGCACGCAATCAATAAAATAGTATATATTCAAAGATAATACAAATATTCAATAAACTATACCAGTTTACACGCAATATAAATCATACCTTGAATACAATCAATACACATTTGTCGGTTATTGAAATAAAACACACGTTGTTATTCATTAGAAATATAAAACGCAGTAGTAAAATCTATAACAACCATACTGTTAGTGCGTTAAACATTTATATGAAATTACCGAATCAACAAATACCTTTTCGCTTGATAAATAATTACTTAAATTGCTAAGTATGATAAGTGAATTAGAATGTAACCAAAAATAATAATTTATATGAATTTATAGATCTTTAGATCAAAACATTTAATGACTATTAAAGGTCCTAAACAATATGATACTATACAATGCAAAGGTTACTGAACGTGTATGTTTAACACGCAAGATCGTAATCATCTGCCAAATCTCGTCCTAACAAATAGTTATCAATATACGTTCAATAACCTAGTATACTAGCGCTCATGCCTTAGGAAAAAAACACTCAAAACTGGGACAATGTAAAATCTATAATAAAAATATAATAAAAAGTTCAAAATTCTAAAAATGAAATAGTAATTTATCAATGTCGCTTTGATTTAATCATTAATGATGATTGCTTTCATAACTTTGAACTAGATGTTCAACTAGTATGTTCACATACTACTACTTCTATTAATTTTGTATCTCGGGTCTCAGTACACTTTTGAATGTTGTTCAATATAAAATAAGGATAAAAACCATTTTACAATAAAATAAGGATAAAAACCATTTCACAAAGAAAGTACTTTTAGCAGGACTGTGGTGTCTTATTGCAGTATATGCTTTTGTTTAATCATTTCGAGCAAGAAAGCATAGCCCATATAAACAATTTTGAAAATATTTCAAACAAAATTAGATATGACTTTTTTTTTAAGTGTAACTCTGCTATCTGACAAAATTCGACGCAAATGTGTAGTGAGACCTACACACTGCAATCATATATTAAAATACTCCAGATATATATATATACATCTACCAGTTTTACTAATAAAAAGTAAGACATTTAGCCAGATAAAATACGTTATGAATAAACAGTTCTCTTTATATATATATATATATATATATATATATATCTATATATATATATATATATATATATATATATTGAAAATGCAGTGATCTAGAAATAAAACATGATTATTTAGTGTTGTACATGTATTTGCTGACTAATTTATGTTAAATATTTGTTTTAAAAATGTTCATGATTATAAGTCTCTTGTTACAGGTCTGTACACCGTGAGCTTGGGGAACGCGACGTCTGGTGGAAGGTCATGACTCTATGATCGGAAGGTCATTGGTCCGATCCCCCGCCATGGCTATGGGCGCTGTCCTTGAGCAAGACACATTTTCCTTATATGCTTAGTACTGGTTCTACCCAGGAAGTTTGTCTAAGTTGTACATGTAATAACTTGTTTAACAATCGAACTTAAATAAATGAGTTCAAAATGTACACCGTGAGCTCCTTTTATTTACTGGTTCAGTTATTAGTTCACCATGGGCAAATAACATCTTAAAATTTTATGAAGTGCATACAATGAAAGACTCGATAAAATAAAATTTACCTGATACGAGAAACCGCATACACAATCTTATCTAGAGTCGGTATGGTAAACATTAGCTGTAAATCGATATTGACACACATTAAGCAACAACACACTTGCACATTATGCGTAACATACACTGAAGAGCTAAATGTCGATTTGTAAAATATAACACGGGCTATTAATAAATGTGGTGGAGATACAATAGCAGATAGTTATGTTGAATAATCAGGACCCGGTTGTTGGAAAGCTGGCCAAGTTATCCTTATGGTAAAATAAAATAAAATAAAAATCTTGAACACACTGGGTTAACCTGTTGTAGGAAAGAAAACAAACCGCGGCTAAAGAGATTATATTGGCAAGTAACACAAACACGCTGTTAATCCAGACTTTTTCTGTATGCAGTGTGCACAAAATAATGCCTATGTATTTACGTGTAACCTTTATTTACTTGAAAGTTTTCAAATTAACAGTAATTGAATATTGACCAAAACTTTAATACGTCCCGCAATACATTATTGCGCAATATTTACATTGAACTCCTTAAACTTCCCGAACAAAGCCCCGAAAACGAGATCGGGAACGAATCTTCACCATGATATCCGATGATTGATCGGAATCCCGAAAACGGTTCGTTGAAAATGGCAAACAAAAACAAAAATGTGGCTTCAGAAACCAGATATTTGTAATAAAGAGGTTATGTAATTAGACACTTTAGACGCGTAAATCTAAGTTATAAGTGTATTTTCATGCTGGGCGTGTGTATTTAGGACAGGGAATTGAAGGTAATATGCAAATATAATCCCTTTAACTAACCAATCGTGGTTAAGTTTAACTTAAGGTTAAAAAACAAATAAAATATCCCACAATGCATTTTTCCTAAAGTTTTCCAGGGCCGTTTGACTATTTTTACTACTTCCGGTATCGGTCTCACTATAAACAACTGCAAGAATTAATTCGCCAGCTGTCAGTGAATTCCGCGAGTTGAAAAAGGAAAAGGGTCACTAATTACACACCAAGTGAAGCGGTCTTGCAGGAAAAGGCACAGGAGAATCTCTCGTTGATAGAGGGTAAATTTTCTGATTAACACGAGAAAGCTTGGTATTTGGTGACAGACCATGTCAACGCTGTAGGCGTTGCCAACAGGAGTGTGGATGAAGTTAGAGAAAAATGGAGATTCCTAAAAAAAGATGCAAAGAAAGAATTCTGCAAGTACAATGTTGAGTCGAAGAGAACCAGCGATGGCCCAACTCCCGAAGACTTGACTTCTGTGATGCATCGGGTCATCGATATGTTTCGAGAAATATGTTTTGCAGTTCCCGGTGCTTCACATTGCGAACCTCTCATTATAAACTATCCAGATTTGTAACATTATAGGGTTATGTATTGATTTCATTCATGTGGACCGGGGACAGACCTAAAGTATGTTCTATTTTATACGTACTGCCGAATATTTTATCGTATTACAGAGCACACACCAAATACTTTACATATAAATCATGCTTTTACACATTGGTATTTTTTATGAAATTTATAAATGGTAACTATTACTTACATAAACTTGAATATTAAATCCTATATAGCGCTATACCCACGGTTTTATCTCCTTTGCAAGTGACCTGCATGCACTGCTGTGTGGCGAAGTCTTCCTACACATTTTCTAAGAAAATTAACGATTTAATGGGTTCAAACATAAAGGTATTTAATGTGAATATTATATGATATCATCGGTAGATAGATAGATAGATATTATGCTTATCAAAAACTAGGTCTAGAAGAGGACCTTCATAACATTTTAAAAACATTTTGTGAACGGACATATTCTGGTACTCCACCAACCACAATCTCAATTCTACATCGTCTTTCATTTGGAATGTTTATAGGATGAAGTTTCTTCGATTATGCTACATACATGATTATATGATAACTACAGAACATGAACCGTCAATGCTATTTTGATATTACATATTTATTTGTAATGTAGTACATGCAGATCTGAATTTTATACATTTGTACTGTAAATATGAAAGTTTATAATTATTTGGTATGACCTGAATTGGGAATTTTGCTGTATTGGATTATGAAATATCAGGTCCCATGCAAGTCCATAACTGATTTAGCCCCTGAAATATTCGTCCCAAGGTTTGTTTAACCCTTTAATCCATATAAATTTTAAGTAGACTCTTCCAACTCAAAGCCATACATAGTGAATTTACATTAATAGATACATTCTATCTATTTATTCTGATAGAGCAGAAAACAGCACAGAACCTGTTTGTCACGAGCAATCATAACTGGTCATACACGTAAATTCTTCTGTATTAGAGGTGTTCAAAGGTAAAGGGAGAAGAAGGTGTCTATATGAAGAAAGGTGTTAAACAAATATATGTATTTGTAATGAAATGGAAATATTTAATAGTAAACGGATAATTTAAAATACACATAGGCCTATTGGTTAATGAGGAATGTAACTCATTTCGGGGGTTATGTAGTTAAAAACAATTTAAGATTTATAAATAATACATTTAATAATCAATGAGGGATTGTTTTTTAAAAAGTAACTCATTTGGGTGAATAAACTGGAAGAAACATACTTATGATTTATAATTCAATTTAATAACAATTTAATCATTAAAAATGAATAATTTCTCTCTCCTCCCCTTTCTATCAGTATTTCTCAAAACGATAGTGTTAAAATGATATGAACACTATGATAAAAAAGCACAAACATTTATATCAAGTAATCTCTCTCTCTGTTTCTGAGCCCTTTTTTCACAGAAAAAAAATGAATATCAGTTATACATCTCTCTTTCTCTCCTTATATCTTTCTCTGAAGGCGATAATGTTATACTGAACGAAAATACACAAACATTTAAAAATCTCTCTCTTTTTGTCACTCTCTCTCAGCCCTTTTTCCATAGAAAAAAAATATTGTTACAGATATATATATATCTCCCTCTTTTTATCTCTCAAGACGATAGTTAAAAAGCAATTTATATACAGTATGAACAAAAACACAATTATATTGAACAATATATCTCTGTCTGTCTCAATCTCTCTCATAATATACAAACAAAAAATCAATATTTCGTTTATCTAATATATTTTTTCACATAGGCCTACAATGTAAAATAACTATTTTCCAATATTTGTGATGTATTAAAACATGTTTATTCATTTGTACAATGTGCCAAGCAATTATAAATGTATGTACACTGTAGCAGGTATTTAAATAACCTTATATTGCAATAAAAATAGATAAAAAAAAGTAGGTCTAGACTAACCATGCAGGGGCTGAATAATCTTGGCCCTGAATTTTCCATTGACATTTCGTAATGTTTCTGGATAATCAAGTTTTCATTGTATTATAATTTAATTGCATTTGAATATATTTGGATGTTGAATCATAAATGTTGATTACGTTAGAATGTCAGAAAGAGAAAAAAAATCACAAATGAAAATGCTTATCTAAAATGAAACACCATATGATTTGTACCAATTCAGGTATAGTTGCCTAATCTATGTACTAGTGTTAAGACCATATATACATATGTTAATATATAATTATGTTGCTGATTCCTTTTTCTTTCATTTTGAATCCATTTGACCCTGCCTTGATGAGGTGTTGTATAGTTAACATAACAATAACAAAAACATGAAATTTTAACAGTGAAGAGAATTAAATGAATGTGTTTTACGGCACGTCGACACTTAAATAGGTCATTTTGTGCGCGCAATTTTTAATGAATGTGATGATGACAATAATAAATTAAATAATCATAGTTAAAAATTTAGTAAAACTTTTTACAAATACTGTAACTAATGAAGGAATCTATGAAGGGGTTATCAATAAATAATATCAATTTATACCTAAAATATTTAACCCGTCAACGGATTGTCAATTAAAAATAATTAAAGAATTTAACCTCTTTTAAGATATAAAAAATACACTTTATACTAACGCTTTTAAAAAGCTCTTACATGACGGTAGCCAGATTCTAACGCCAAAGAAATGAGCTTTGTAAAGCGGTTGGTCATTTTTTTTTGTTATAAATGCATAAAAAGTCATATCTCTTTGTGCATATTGGAACATTTTCATGATTTCTGCAAAGTTTGGGTGACATTGGGAACTGTTTGATGATGCTATAACAGCTTAAAGATGCGTAGTGATACACTGCAACAAATGGGCAGAACTGTCAAAAATGAAGGGGTGCCATCAAACTTGCGAAAAAGCAACCTGGTCAACCCTATGATTTTCGGCATAATTGGACCAACAAAGGACTATCTATGGGAATAAGGCACCTTTAGAACCAGTGGTTATGTATCCAGTGTTCCAGAAGTGCATGTCTCTATATGTAGAATAGTACAAAATTAATTGTTGTGTGAGACGTTAAAGAACCAGATCATTTTCGGTAGACGCTTGGAGAAAAACTGCATCTTTGTGATTCAAATTTACTTTCTTTTTCAAAATATGTTACTATCTACGGGAATTACTGTATTTGAAACCTCTAAATGGAAAAATAAATGTATTTTTGTGAAAAATTGATGACTTTTTGTGGAAAATGGATGACTTTGAGTGAAATAGAAAAGTTGTCACACAGGCAAAACCAAACCTGAAGCTAAAACAGTTAAGCAAATGAGACTGAACAGCTGAAAATGTATCATAGAAATGTTGGAATCAGGATTTATTAAATACATTGGATGAACACAGAGTGAGATTATCTATTCAACAAAAAATGAAATGATCATGTATGCGAATATGCTTTGTTGCATCACATGATAAGACTTGATTTTAGCCTTCTGTCTCAAAATCCTTGCCAAAATAAATAGAAGTTTGCACTTAAAAACACTTGAAAATCACACAGAGAGACAATGATGCAGATATATCACACTAAAAGCATGTCTAGAACATTCACTGCATCCAGATTTCATGATTCATGTAAGTTAAAGCATATGTTTGTGTTTGAAACTTCTTATTTATGTAAAATTCATACCCCATCCACATAAAATTGGTAACATTTGTCGTGATACTGTTTCCACTCTTTAGCGCAAGCTTTTTTGACAATACGGTTGGTCGCGTATGAGTAATATTGTTTTTATGTCGCTGTTTATCAATTAATATTATGTTGATCATGAATTATGGAGAAATTTCCTGTTCCGTTATTTTGCCATTGATATTTGTTATCAACAGCTCTGTATCCAATTTTCGATATACCGACTGCCAAACTGTAGTGTTTCATTTTATTGGTATGGCGTATGACCGGCATTTTTGTTTTACTGTCACTTTTTTTCTCCTCATTGTTATTTATGCATGCGGGTCTTGCTAATACACAGTATCTACTTACTCTTGGACATTCTGGTAAATGGTAAAATGAGACATCTTTGAAATGACGCAAATTAATTTTGTGTAATAATTTCTCAGCATTTAGTTAACCTGTGCTTGAAATTTTTGTACCATCCTCTGATTTCTTTCGGTTATTCTTCTGACTTTTATTCAAATAAAAAAACATGATGCTTGCTATAGAACATAGATTTTTGTCATTGAAATTGATGTTTTTTCACCATCTGTTATTGAATGTGTACAATATTTTTCTCCACATTCAACAGTGTAGCATTCTCCAATATGACAATTTCTAATTTTCATATAATAATTGCAACAACTCTATTTTAATGTCCCATTTTTTGCTGACAGTTTTGTAAAATCTGTAAAGTAACGAGTCATCTCGCGACAAGTATTTCTTATCGCGATATTCTTCAATATATTTATTTCAAACTAATTTGTCGTATGTGGATACTGTATCCATACTATGTCTAATTTTCATTCATTTATTGATTTTCTTGCTTTATAAAGACTTTCATGCACAAGTTACATTCATTTGCTATTCAGATTGTTAAAATGAACAAAATAGTATTGGAATTTAATATATGCCCAAAAGATACCTCAATTGGTAAGGATTATATTCATAGTTGATAATGAATCTTATGCATGCACACAAGTATGTTATTCATTCATGTATTGAAAAAGGGGGCATGGTTACTGTCAAACTAATTTATGCATGTGCGACCGCCATCTTATTTTGGTGCATGAATTCGAAAACAGTTCCGCGATGAATTCAAAATGCGTATTTTCATACTTAGAAATGGTAAAAGTTTGTTCGACAAAGATTTCAGTCACATGTCATGACAATTTCTACTCTTCAAGGACTCTACTCTTTCGATTTGAAATTCAAGATGGCCGCCATTACTAAAAATAGGCCAAAACTTAAAAAATCTATTTATCATGAACGGCCCAACAGATTGTCAAAATGTTTATGTAGTATGATAACCAACTATAGTTTTGTTAGATTTGTTCACATGATGTCCCTAAGGTAAAATATGACCCCGCCCCGATGGATCAATAAGGGGACACATGTCATTATATATATAATTTTTTAAAATGCAAATGATTTTGCCTTTATCATCACAGAAGTATTGTTGAGTGAAGGAGGTTCAGACTCTAAAAATGACTGGGTTCCGCTGTCTTAAGGGGTCAGGAGGGGCCCCAAAAGAGTAAATTGGGAATTTCAAAAACGTTTTCTTAAGAACATGTAAGTCAGATTTGTTCATATTTGGCATAAATAATCCCTATGTGTAGATGTTTGATTGTAGATAAGAATTTAGGGGCTAAAATTTATAGGGGTCCTGTAAGGAGACTTAGAATTTTACATAGGGATACAGAAAATTCTCTTTTTTTTTCAATCTACTCTGAAACCACAAGGCCAATTAAACTGAAACTTCACATGGATGTTTTTATTGCAAATAGTCCAAAACTTAAAAAAAAGCTTCATCTCATAAACGGCCCAACAGATTTTCAAAATGTTTATGTAGTTACGATGACCAACTATAGTTTTGTTAGATTTTTTCAAATGGTGTCCCTAGGTTTAAAAATAACCCGCCCCCGAGGGTTCAATTAGGGGACACATGTCATTATAATATATATTTAAATGAAAATGATTTTGCCTATATCTTCACCGAAACATTGTTTTGTGACTAGGTTCCGCTGTCAATTCCCATTTTTACCTTTTTGGGGCCCCTCCTGATCCCAAAAGGGGTAAACATTGGGAATTACAAAAATCGTTTTCTTAAGAACCAGTAAGTCAAATTTTTTCATATTTGGCATAAATTATCCCTATGTGAAGAGGTTTAATTACAGATAGGAATTTAGAGGCTAAAATTTATAGTGGCCCTGTTAGGGGACTTAAAATTTACATAGGGATACTATGGGAAAACAGAAATTTCTCTTTTTTTCAACTATTTAGGCAAAAATAGTATTCAATTTGAGTTCTGAAGTATCATCTAGTCATATGAAATAAGATTTTCTCAATAAGGAGAATTGGTGTGTTCTCGATTTCCCAACACCTATTGTTTAAAATAGAAAAAGTAGTTGGGTGGTGGAAATGTATTGTCGATTAAGTGGTGATAATTGTTCTGGTGGGCTATACATTTTGAAAAAAAATGGTTACACTTTCTCCTTATTTTTATGAAAAGAATACATATGGTAACAATTTCTATTTCATTCAGTATACATATAACAATTTTTCTTAAATAATACAATGTATTTACAACAATTTTAATAATTTTGTTGTTGTAGAATGGTGTTTAGCGTCGCTTTCAACAATTTTTTAGTCATATCGCGACGGTGTCTACTTGAGACAGTATTCTGAGCGCTGTCACACTGGAGTATCATGCCGCAGACACATGGTATGATACCCCACCAAGTCACATTTTACTGACACCGGGCCGACCAGACCTAGAACTCTCCTCTAAATGCTGAGTGTCAAGCGAGGAAGTCTTTTAAAGTCTTTTGTATGACCCGACCAGGGACCAGGGATCCACGACCTTCCGCATGCGAGGCGGACGCTTTACCAGTAAACTACGCCGCGGTCTTTAATAATTTTGATTATCTGATCTTAACTCTTTGATTTTGCTTTTTTATTCAATATACGAGTGGTGATCCTGCAATAACCGGATTAAGT
Organism: Panopea generosa; assembly: GCA_029582155.1. NCBI lineage: Eukaryota > Metazoa > Mollusca > Bivalvia > Adapedonta > Hiatellidae > Panopea > Panopea generosa. Next base: position 38,543,096 of record CM055905.1, read on the forward strand.
CCATTACTTCTGTATGTTATGTGTTAAATTAATGAAAAACATTCTGCTTGATGTTCAATCTTTAATACACGATACCTGAAAATTTCAAGACGTTTGCTTAAGAAATGAAATTACATACATAAACACACTGACTGTAACAGACATACGGGAAGCATGCTCTCAAACACAATGAGAGTCTGTCCACCACGACTGTTTTCTAGGAACCTTATGTTGACTTGCACATTTGCCATATTGACATGAATGTTGATAAAATACTTACCATGACCAAATATATAGACACTAAAATTATAATTAGCCATTATTTTTAAAACAGTGAACAACTATTTTAACTATGTTTTAGTAACATTGATTATAATCATATTTAAGTGAGTTCTGGTCATTTCAGTTTGTAACATTAGATATATGATTATTTAATTATTATTAACCTAATCACCTTAACTAGTCCTTTAATTATCCAATCATAAATTGTTTAAGTTTCAATCCACTACTTAAAACCACATTTTCTTATTAACAAACATATGCATATTATCTATTATAATAAACTAATTAAAACCATATATTTATTAACAAATATAAGCATATTATTTATCATTGCCTTATACATAATTTTCAATTTTCATGATTAGTGTAGAAAACACAGGTAAGTTGAAGGTGTGAATTGAAAATTGGGAACATGAGATTGTTTGCATAGGCACTAAATTAAAAGGTTGAGAAAGTGAGATACAACCAGAGAATTGACTTTCCATAAGGGACCAGGGCGGGAATTTAAAAAAGTGCTATGGCCACTATGAGTCAGTAAAGCTTCCTCAGGCCCTCTTGTTTTTATCACACGCAAAAAAAGAGAAATTTACTGGCGAAAATAACTTTAGAACTAGTAGAATAATGTTTGTATTTTGTGTTTTGTTTCATTTGTTTATAAATTTAACATGCAAAAGCTGCATCTTAGGAAAAATAATAAGTTTTTTTATTAGTGCAGAATAACTTGATAATTGGAATCTTTATTAATCCCGTGGGGGACCTCATTATTGGTTAAACGGGCTATAGATGCCACGACGAGTGGTACCGGATTCGCTATATCGATCGTAACAATGACAATATAAGGGAACCAGTGCTATTCAGTAATCAAAGGGGGAAGTACTTTCACCTACGTCATCACTTGTCGCCTTCACATTTATGAAGTGGTCATTCATTCGATTTACACAATCCTTCTCCTCGTCTTTGGGTGGTGTAATATTCGGATCTTCCATATATACAGCCAACCACAGACGGGAAGCCGTTCAACTTTAAAAACGAGGCATTGACTCTCTCCCGTTCTTCGTTTGTTGTAGGAAAATTTACGAAGTCCTTTAACAGCAGGATCTCGTCGGTGACGCCCTCCATAGTTCTCTTAACTGCACCCTTTATTGATTCCAAGTGTGTCCCCAACAGTTTCTTGAAACTTTCCTGACGCAAAATATCGCAGAGTAAGCAATACCTGCTGTCGAGGTGACAGTGCGTATGAGCGTGCAGTCGCCCGCTTGAGATTCGCCAACATTTCAACAACCCTGTCGATGTTCTCGTTTGAAAATCTGTACCGTTTACACATTTCATCATTGTTCATGTTTTCGTATGTATCGTGTCTTCTAAAGATCCGCTCACGTCTAACGGTGCACTCGCTATTTTGTTTATAGATAACTATAGCCACTAATTTAACACTGGTTAAATCTTATTCAGCTTTCCAACAACTGGGTCCAGATCGGTAACCATGCCGACGTCTTGAATTACACACAATACAAATCACACAACTTGATTTGTTCTGAAAAGAAAAACGTGTTCAATGAAAGTAAAGGTCAATATTGCGTTTCAGTACTCTCAACCGTTAAGCTAAGCGTTAATAATGTATTTAAAAAAATGCGTACCCGATACACATGACAACTTTATTGAAAACAAGAGGCCCAAGAGAGCCTGAGGACGCTCTACTTACTCATAGTGGCCATAGCACTTTTTGAAATTCTCCTATGCAATAGAAACATCGGGGCGGGGTAATTTTTAACCCTAGGGACACCATTTGAACAAAGCTTACAAAACTACCACCAGGGATCCCTAAAAATAGAAAATTAAAAAAGTTTGACATTTAAATGTAGAACTTGAGAGTCTACAGACGTTATTATTATCTACTTGAATACGATAGACAGAAAACTGATGATTGAACATATTATTCCTGATTAACTAGATGCAATCAGTACTGTTGTACGCCATATCTTGGAATCCAGGATACCTATCACGGACAGATATTCTGATTATTTTAATCGGGAGAGGCGAATACCGAGAGTCATTGCTGGACATGTCGTGCCATTCAAAAGGAAACGCAGCCTGTTGTTAAGTCAACACAAGATTATCCCGAGACGACTACGGGCATTCTATTTGAGACATACCATGCGAGTATAAATAAGTACAATAGAATATTAAACAAAAAAACAACATAAACTGACACCACCTCTACCAACACAATAGTCATAACAGCCACACTGACAGCCACCACCCCACCGTAACCCCACAACAACCACCACCACCACATCAATAACCATGACCATTACTACCACCACAACCACCGTAGCCCCACCACCGCTTCATTCGTCACCATCACCACAGTCACGACCACTACCACAACCGTAGATCCACCACCACCACCACAATAGTCACAACCACTACCAAGACCACCGTAACCCTACCACTACCACAATAGTCAACACAACCACCACCACAGCCATAACCACGACCACAACCACTATCACCACCACCACACTAAACGACATTTCCAAAAGCAAAATTATTATAAAGGCGAACTAGACATTATCCTCAACAGTCAATATGCAAAATACTAATACGTGTCCACAGTGTAACGCCACATTTTCAAGACGTGATGCAATGTTAAGACATAAGAAAATATAAACATTTTGAAGAGCAACCACAGCTTTATATAAAGATTACAAAAGCTGGATATTACCACCAGGAGTCCCAGAGAATCAGGGAGCACCGCGAGCGCATTTAGGAGCGCCGGGAGCGTATTTGGGAACGCCAGGAGCGCATTTGGGAGCGCTGGGAGCTCCAGCGTTCAAGTTTTATCATCATTGTTTCATAATTTTAACTGGACCAGGCGTAAGTGATAAATCGGTATTGACCAAGAAGATATATATCTTGTGTATTCTACCTCGCTCTGCCAAAGGGTCGTTACATATCTATCGGGGACTGTTGAAAGAAGGAGTATACCAACTTAATGTCGTATGATGCACTATGTAATATTAGGAATATATATTCAGTCATCATAACTTGACCATCTATGTCCGTTCAAATTACTAGGTATGGTATACAAGTCACCACTCTAACAAAAGGGTGCCTGTTTTTTTTTGGCGTTATCGTTGTCTGAGAATCACAAATAATGACCTTATAAAAAATTAACTGAAAATTTCCTCCTCCAAAACACCAAATAGTCGCTTTACATAGAATATATAGTAAAAACATGCTGACCTCACTATCTATAGAGACGCCTTCCACAACTAGTATCGTTATTGTTAAAGTCGTGATCATCGTTAAAATATTAGCTTCATCATTTTGTTTATTTCTACCTTTTAAAACAAATTATCAAAATGGTTATGAAAATCATCAATGTTCAACTTCGAAAAGTTATTTTTAGTAAAACGTTTCCAAAAGTCACGCGGTTGTAAACAACACATGCCTTCTTATTCTTCATTTCATTTTATTTATATCTACGTTTGTTACTTTTATATCAATCTTTAGTAAGCGTCTTTTGAATAGCAAGTTAACAGTCGATTTATTGCAATTAAACAAAAAATGTATTACTTTATAAGAATGTTTTACAATCATCATGGAATGTAATACCTCGGTGAGATGGTATTTTCCGAGTATACGGTACATGTTGGACATAAAACCTAAGTTTTTTTCTTGGTTCAGATAGACATATAATTAATGTAATTGGTTTAGACACACATCGCCAAGTTGATTTACAAAGATATTCTTTATTCCGAAGTAGTTATCTATTTTTAACGTTTGCGTTTGTCTATTTCTTATTCTATTGGCATTAACAGCCATTTTGCTACGCGTCATTTTTGGAAAGGCTGCATATGGTTTTGCTTACGGAGAGTAGATAAGATTGAGTGTTAGTGATTATTTTTCAATGATTGATTCAATAATTAGCGTCATTTTATGCCATCGAGGGCTAACAGACGATCTGTTAACCTAACCAGTGTTTCGTGGGATCCAAGGTTAACCGTCTGCTGCAACCCGTTGTTGAGACAGAACACAGACAGTCCTACATACAGTAGTCTTCTCTAAAAGTACAACATTCCATATCAACGAAAATTGGAATTTGTAAATAAATTGCCAGTGCGCTCTAAGTACATTTTGTATAAAAATGTCGGCGGGCAAAAATTTCCTGCCGTTTGTGTATTTGCATTTTATTTTAAGTTATTTATTAATAGAACTTGGGCGTTAGCCGCTGAACAAACGGGTTATGAGAAATGGAGCCTAGTTGAACATATATATATTTAATATGCATTTATCAAGTTGTTAGTCGTGTAAATTATGAAATGGATCGTAAAACGTGTCATCATGTAGCTTAATTACGTTATACACGCAGCGTATAGACAATGGTTGACGTTACAATATATATGTAGATGGTTCAATAGATCGAGGTTAACAATTGAAACATTAGGTTAATTCTAATTATTACAATTCTGTGTCAAGTGTTGAGAAATTATATTTAATGTCGTGTATAATTTAAGTATAGATCATATTGGTTACAGAATAATGTCTGATGACCTTTGTCTCTATACGACTGTCTGGCTTAATACATTTGACAGACTTTAAAAACGCAATACTCTAATTTGGCATGTCTGTGATGAGTTGGATAGACGCATTAACGCTCGTCGGCCACCACTGAGGAACGTTGATGAGCTTTCCCACGCCTTGAGTCAGGAGTGGAATGACGCTTAACAGCACTATTGCAAATAGTGTGGTTTCAACGAGGCGGGTATATGTTGCCTGCATGCGTTATTGTAAATGGTAGCTACAACCGCTGCTAATTTTCAAAGTTGGTTATTTAGGGTATCGCTGTTTGAAGTGTCAATTTTCAGGGAATTGATAATATATATTTTCCAACTAAATTCACACACTTAAACACTTTGTTTAAAATGAATAATATTCAAGCTTAAGACCGCTTTAGCAGCCTTATCAGCTTTATCGTTTCCACGAATTCCTGTATGACCAGGAAGCCAGCAGAAAATAATAGTGTTATCTTTACACAACAAATGATATTTAATTAAAAGTTGGAAGTATAAAAGGGTTATCATATTTCACGCCATCAAAGGCTTAAAGAGATGAAAGTGAATCGGAAAATATAATTCATTAATATAGGTCAAAGTCAAATCAATTGCCTCGCGTTCAGCTGAAAAGATGGACGCTCCGTTTGGTAATCGGCTCTTTGAAGTGTGCTGTCCTGTGACAGCAGCTGCGGCCACGGTGTCTCCATTGATTTTTAGCTCTACTGGCCAAAGGCCAGAAGTGCTTATGCGATGGCGCGTTGTCTGTTGTCCGTCGTCTGTCGTCTGTTAGCAGCACTTTCTCTGAAACCACTAGGCCAATTAAACTGAAACTTCACATGGGTGTTTCTGTTGCATAAGAGACTATACAGAAGATGTTTTCTTTTCGATCTGAAATTCAAGATGGCCGCCATTACTAAAAATAGTCCAAAATTAAAAGATGCTTTCGGCATGGAAGTATATAAACCATCATTAACTGATGAGCTCCTTAAAGTGTTTTAGGATATATTGGCAGGAGGTAGGAATGGGTGGCCGTACTGGACAACATTATGTCGATCTCTTAATACACTTACAAAAGATCAATTATGAAAAAGGTAGCAGACGATTAAAAAAAATATGAAAATAGCGGATATTCCAAAGTCGAAGCAATGCGGAGAAAGACAATGGCATGTGTGTGGCTGCATTATTTGCCAAAGGAAGTGTACAGGAAGCATTTAGTTTAAACACTATTTTGTTCACAGTAAACATGTTAGTCATACATTCAATTACAAGTGAAAAAGATCCTTAAGAACGCTATACTATCTTATTATCCGTTTTCTACTTATAAAGTACAAGCAACACTTCTGCTACACACATAATATTTATTAAACTTTAAAAGTGATGAATATATTTATTTTTTTTGGTCAAAACACAAATACAAGGATTGGTTTGTCTAATTTGAATACACACTGTGACAGGAAATGTTACTTTCTCGGAACATAATAAATATTGCCTTTCCAATTTACCGCGTAGAGCTTCCATCACAGTGTTCTATTCAAATCGCTGTGACGCTTGAAAGGTGCCCGTCACGTGATAACTGTCAAAAACGATTCGAAAGTAGGATTGTATGTAGAACTAAGTAATTTAAGTGTTAAATGTGCTGTTTTGTGGACATTTTTTACGTTATGGACATATATAAAGTGTTTAACAACCGGTAAGCGTTTTCGCTAATGATATTACATATTTTAATCAATATGAGTGTTTTGGCTTCCGCACTGAAATCGGTGCGGAAAATCCACCCATAAAAAAGCGAATGGAGTATGCACGTAGAGGACGATCAAATAAAAAAATATAAAAATCGTTCGAAAACGTGCTTTCATATGCACTACATGGTACAATAACATCATAACTTATTCAGCTGTGAAATATTGTTTCTTCAGTCAAGTCGATTATCGTCATCTCCTGAGAAATTACCAGCTGCTGAAGTTAAACGTGGCAGTGGAAGAGGCAGAGGAAGCAGTCGGACAAGGCAGCTTGGATTTGGCGAGCAGAGAGCTGATGAAGCCCTGCATGTTATTGAGACAAGAAAATACCGTTTTATGGTGAGTGTCGGTACATATATAAATGTTGAACAGGATTTTAAGATTAATAACCGATTATCCAACTTGTATAACTTGCATTCTTTACATATTTGTTCTTACAAAAGTGTGTTATTGTTTGTCTGATATCAATTACACTTGCTCAATTAATGTCAAAACATTAATGTTTTAATACACTCAAATATGTTGTTGATGAATCATTTTTATGTCATCGATGGCTAATAGACTGATAACTTTCCCACTTGAATCAGTAGTGAGAGACGAATGATGGGACACAATGTTGTATATCAATCATCACGGAGATGGTTGCCAGGAAGGGAAATGAACTCTACTCTGGATTGATTGTCAGATGCTTTACCAACTGAACATATTGTCTGGCTCTCAAATATATACAATCAACTGTTTATCATATACTATGCAAAAAAAGAAACTTTACGTGGGATGCTGATGGTTATAACGTCACTATGAAACAGTATAGTGTACATTTGTAGATGTTATATGAAACTTGGAAGCAATATCTGTGAGTTTGTAACAGCGTCGGGTATGGGTTTCTTCAAAATGAAGGTCAAATTCGAGGTCACAAGCCGTAGGGGTCGATTTCAAAAATCACAAAAATGTGAAGAAATGTTTTATTGACTTTTTGAGTATCAATCTGAGTGCCAATGTGAATCAAGTTGTGTTAATAGCGTGTGTGACCGCCATTGGCCCTAATGCAGGTTGCTATTCTCCTCCTCATGGAATTTGTGAGACGGCGAATGACGTCATTGGGTATGTTCTGCCATTCAACAAGGAGGGCATGTCTCAGGTCATTGACATTGTTTATTGGATGATTTATGCTTACCCGACGCCCAAGTTCGTCCCACATGTGTTCTATCGGGTTTTGGTCGGGCGAAACCGCCGGCGACAGCAAGACGTTGACGCCGTTCTGAGCCAAGAATTGTGTCGTAATGCGAGCTGTGTGGGGCCTCGCGTTGTCATGTTGCAGAATCACTCCAGGACCCCGATTTTGCATGAATGGGAGGAAATTGTTCCTCAAGATGTTCACATAACCTACTGCATTAAGGTTGCCCGGAACGATAACCAGATGTGTTTTCTGATTGTCAATTATGCCCGCCCAAACCATGACGCTACCACCCCCAAACCTGTCTCGTTCCTGCATGCAGCATTGGGCAAATCTCTCGTTCCGTCGCCTGTAAACTCTGACCCTACCGTCAGCAAAGCTGACCCTGAAGCGTGACTCATCGGTAAAAATCACGTTTCGCCATTGTGCACGTATCCAGTGCCTGTGACGTCGAGCCCAGGCTAAGCGGGCGGCTTTATGACGCGCGGTTAGAATTTGTCCCTTATAAGGAAAACGCGCATGAATTGGTGCTCTATCTTGTCTAAGACGATAACGTATCATCTGAGCCGAGACCCTAAACCGCCGTGCACTTACCGTTGCTGGGGTAAAGCGAAATGTACCGGTCGTCTTTACGTGATGTCGCTCAGGGCCTACCTGATCTCGGCCTATCCGTAACTGACCCAGTAGTTGCATACCGAGTTGTCAGGTTGTGAATTGTTTGCCTAGAGCACCCAAAATGAAGAGCAACATTATTTACAGACATGCCGGTTCTAAGCATACCGACATCCTGATTTCTGTCATTTTCGGATAGCCGTGACATTTACGTTTTCAGTCAAAACTGTAAACAATATTGTGTTTTCGTGTCAATGATAAAAAGTGCGTGTGGCTGCCTAAGAAAAAGCAATTGAAATGAACCCGGGATAGGTCAACACGAGGCAAGTGGTCAAAACAGGAAGCGTAAAGCGTGCTAGCCTGTGCACGGTACAAGTGCATACATCTTGTGTCGATGTACTCTCTATACTCGGGCCTTTAGGTAAATATCGATAACATTCACATAAAGTCAACGTTAACCCTCTAAAGCAGGCCCTAAAGTATGCAAAGTTTCTTTTTTTGCTAAGTATATGTTTATATTATGTTTGTTCATAAAAAGTACTTTTGTGAGTAAAGAATTTTAATGGTATTTGTAGACAGATTTGCAGACAATGGAGCCAAACAAGATGAGGGAGCTGCTTGTTGGGGCGCTTGAGCAGAACCCAAGTCTTATCTTGGACCTACATGATCCGCCAACACGCCAGCCTGGAGGATACCATCCATCACAAGATTGTCCCCATCTGGAAACTTACCAGTTAACAAAGATACATTTTAATTTAGTCTTCTTATAAAACAACTTCATATTTGATATGAATGATCCCTATGATATACGTGTAGTTGTCATTTTTCATGCACAATCAATTTGATTGGAATGTTTTAATTTTGTATTGCTATTGTATTTTGTAAATAATATATAAATGTATCTTAGAGGGCTCCAAGGAAGATAAGTTTCAAACTAGTCTAATCGGGCTTCTCTCTCAAATAAAGACTTTCATTCAATCATGAGAAAGGTTGTAAAGTTTGTTAAATAACAGTGTAAGGCAATTTTGTGGTACAAATTTTGATTGACATTAAAATGAATGTATTTCTGGAACATATTTACATGTAGTCTTGATCATATGCTATAGTGCTATTCTAAAAGACAAACATCTTTACAAATCGTGCAAAAGAAACATTTGACTTGGGAAGTAAGATCTGATTGGCTGAAACAAAAACACCTATGAAATGGTTGTTATAATAAAATTGAAAAATATTTATTCCGACGGCAGTCAACTTGAACAAGATCTTTGTCATAGAAAAACATAAGGAATATAGAAATAAACATCCAAACAATACTAAGTCTCTTTTGAAATAATATGGAAATCGCCTAAGTAGTCCGATTGTTTGAATCAACCAATCAAATGCTTTATCCGATTACTACCAAAATTATTTTACTTGTCGAACATGTCAAAACCCCTGTGAAATGAACATTACTGTTCATGAACAGTTCTTGTATAATTCATGCAATGTTCAGGTACCTGGTTCATGAACAGTTCATGGGATGTATATGAAGATAAAATGGCACAAATTCTTAAAAAGTTCTTAAATATATAGTTCATGAACAGGTCATGAACAGTTCATGACACATTCAGGAAACATTGTCATTAAAAAGTTCATGAACAGTTCATGACACATTCAGGAAATATTGTCATTAAAAAGTTCATGAATTGTTCAAGAACGGAAAATTCATGAAATATTCTTATTTTTTTTTTAAACATGAACTGTTCAAGAACTTTTTCCAGTACAAATTCATTGTGCCATTTTATCTTCATGGATAGTTCAAGAACTATAGTTCATGAACAGTTCTAGAACTATAGTTCATGAACAGTTCTAGAACTACCATTCATGAAAGTTCAAGAACAGTTCATGGTATGCTCTAAAACAGTAACCTACTGTTATATTACTGTAAATAGGCTGAATAAGTGGATGTGTTCAATTCTGTCTGTTAATTAAAGAAAGGTCTCATTTTTATCATTGTTAAAATAATGCTAGGAATATTATTTCTGATAGAAATATATTTTTCATGTATTACTTGCTTTGTTTATGTTGTTAGCTCTTACAGATAAATGTTACATTTGTCTACATCGGAACAACCAAGCCAAATGTTGTGGTTATGGATTACTGTATTAGATGAATAAACTCAAGTTAAGACAGACCACTTTCATCAAAAATCCTAGGAATTACTTTGTACACTTCATATCCAAGTGCATTTTGAACATGTTTCGTTTCAATGGTTTTACTCTTATCTTTCCGTGATGAAATGCAACCAACTGGTTTCATACACAACAAGTACAAATGGGAAAACATAACAACAATAGATTTTTTTTTAACCTCATTTAAGTAAGAAATTCAGACAATAAATGTGTAACTGAAGTAAACATTGTCCCCTATTTCCATCTAAACACTTCCTGTAGATTGTCCAGTTTGACATAATGGCAGAAGAAAGTAATTGTTTTTTTATAACCTCATTTATCACTTTCGGATGCCCCTGCAGCAGGCGGCCTTTTGAAAGCATAGTGACAGAAGAAGAAATTGCACAAACCGTGCAACTTCTCCTTTTGCCACAATGTTTTCCACTTTTAGTCATATAGGTTATACATTGAATTATAGATAAATAGAGATTTATCTAGTTTATAATTGACAAAATATGTTCAGAATTGCCACAGTAAATGTGTAACTTAGTAAACATTGTATCCTAACACTTTCTGTAGATTGTCCGGTTTCACATAACAAGAATAGAAAGCAATTGATTTTTTAAACCTCATTTATCCCTTTCCCTCATATAGACGCTTTCTGGTGCATAGTGAAAAAAGAATAAATTGCACAAAGTGTGTAATTTTTCCTTTTGCCGCAATGTTTTCCACTTTTAGTCATAGGTTATCCATTGAATTATAGTGATTTACCTAGTTATCGACAAAATATGTCAAGAAACTGAATTGCCCTAATAAATGTGTAACTAAGTAAACATTGACCGCCTCAACACTCACATAACGAGAATAGAAAGAAATTTATTTTTTTAACCTCATGTATCCCTTTCCCTCATAAAGACTCTTTCTGATGCCCCTGCAGCAGACGGCTTTTTGAAAGCATAGTGATGAAAGAAGAAACTGCACAAACCGTGTAATTTCTCCTTTTGACGCAATGTTTTCCACTTTTTGTCACCATTGAATTATAGAAAATTTCTAGTTATTGACAAAATATGTTCAAAGTTATCTTCTGCAGAATTGTTGTTTGAGAGAAAGCCCCAATAAATGTGTAACTTAGTAAATATTGTCCCTTATTTCTGCCTAAACACTTTCTGTAGATTGTCCAGTTTGACATAACAACAATAGAAAGTAATTGTTGATGCCCCTGCAGCAGACGGCTTTTTGAAAGAAAAGTGACAAAAGAAGAAATTGCACAAACTGTGCAACTTCTCCTTTTGCCTCAATGTTTTCCACTTTTAGTCATAGGTTATCCATTGAATTATAGAGATCTTCTAGTTATTGACAAAATATGTTCAAAGTTGTCTTCTGCAGAATTGTTGTTTGATGGAAAGCCAGGTTAATTAAGGTACAAACTCAAACAATAAATGTGCAACTAAATAACATTGTCCCCTATTTCCGTCTCGGCACTTTTTGCAGATTGTCAAATTTTTTGTTAAAGATTTCCTTCGAAATACCCGTCCTCTTCCTTACTAATCTTTCTAGTTTCCCAAGTTTCGTTTGATCCAGAGGTGGCCATGGCGACATATCTTTACACTTCCCGGTTCTTTTTCCTGTTCTTGAGTGATTTTTTAATGTGTCCACTGTAAACATCGCTTTCGCCAACGTAACCGTAACCTCCTGAGCACTATCACTATGCTCAACAAGAGCTAATTCGCTGTCTTCAGCCACTGTTTGCTTTGCGTTTTCGAGTAGTGTCATCCTTTCCTCTAGACGACGTATCTTCCTTCTTAAACTTCTGCACTCCTCTTCCCATCTGCAAGGAATTATTCAAACATGCAATAGATTTTCCACACTCCTTACAATTTTAACGAGTACAACCCAAACAAATCTTCATGCAGTTGTATTACCTTGTGATTCCAGTTTCATTTTTACCAATGAATTTGCTACATATTTACGATTTCAGTGACAAGTTTTACATGAAATATTTGTTTATTGTAGTTTTCTGGAGTTTAACACCCCTATGAATAAATTTAGCCTGACCCTCCTTATTGCTTGTTTAGTACATTCACTACATACAAGAAGCCCAAAGGGCCAGTATTGCTCCACGGCCATAAGGCAAAAATTAAATCTCTAAACAGCCCTGCCCCCTAGTGACCATGTTTTTTTTCCAACCACCATGGCTTAAAGGAATATTGTAGTGTCACCCACGGAACATTTCATAAAAATTATTTGAAAATCTGCCCGACACTTTTGGAGATCGATTGATTGGGGTTTAATGCCGTTTTTAAATTGTATCACGGCGGCCAGTTCACCTACTCATGCGTTTCCTGGTTTTCTCGCACCAGTACCCCACACAACAAACTTACCAAGCAATTGACTGCTTTTACACATATACCTTTTAAGTCCATTGGTGAAAGACAAATGACACATGTCGCATCACATTGACATTTGTCAAACGTCGGAAAGAAAGTTGGCCGAGGCGGGATTCGATCTCACAACCCCTTGACAGTTTTTGAGAAGAAGATTTTTTAAGTTAACACTATATTTTTCTTATGGTTGTCATGGAACAAAAAATGTTGAAGGAATTCATAAGACGACATTGAGAGGATGCGTCCTATGAAGTTTCAATCAAATTGGCCAAGTGGTTATGGAGGAGAAGGTTTTTTAAAGGAAATAGTTAACACGCAACAGACAATTCACAATGACATAAGCTTGACTGGCTTTCAGCCAGTGGAGCTAATAAACCACTCAACGGTTAGTACCACAGACACAGATGTAATGTTCTTCAACTTGCACATGTTTCACTAAAATTATCAAATTTTCTCTGTATGGACCAATTATATCAACATACTTACCCAACTGATCTTGTTTCTGTAAACTCCTGTGTCTTGCTTTTTTACTACATCTACCTATGAAAAGTAAAACATAATTGTAACCCAGATCCGACTTTCAGACTTCCAGTGTCTTCTTTAGGATTCAAATTCTAGGGTGGATTTTTTATGGTGAAAGTCAATGTCAACATCTTAGAAAATTTAAACAAGAGGGCCTTTCACTCACAGTAATTAAGCAATGTAATGCAATGCAAAACACACCAAGACATTTATTCTGAGTGCAACCTCCATTGTTAACAAGATTTTACTTCATTTAGCCTAGTGATCTATAATTTTTTTACCTGATATGACCCTTATTCCTACATGAAGCAAGAAATGCGGCCTCTAGGGTGTTAACAATATTTTCCTTCAATTTGTCCTAGTGACCTAGTTTTTGACCCAATATGAATACTATTCAAACTTGACCTATATACCAAAAGCTAAAAATGTTAAATAACTTATTCTTCTTTGATTTAATTGCTGTCATTCAATATCAGTATGTTCAGGTGTTATTAATACTGTTCATTTGACTCCTTCAACTGTCATGTTCTTGGTAAATTTGAAAATAAAATACATCCATAGAAAAATATGGGGAAAGTCTCATTTCAGGGTGGATTGCACAATCCCCTCTCCTAGAATAGACACTGCACTGGTAAAAGGAAACAACTGTGAATGTATGTAAATGTATTGTTTAACAGAATAAAATGTCTAATACCTTCTTTATCATCACATTTTTCAATCTGCCCACCAGTCAGTGTTGAGCTGCAAACGACTGATCTTGAAGAGGATTGTCCTGCATTTTTAGCTGGGATTGGTCCTCTTGTAAGTGACGGCAAAGAGCAAAGCTGGGGAAAGCTGTTGGTGACCTATGAAAAATCAAGTTTTTATGTTAACTGGTCCGTTTCATATCATCAAGAATTGTTTGCGTTTAAGGTGAGCTGGGAATTTTTTTTTTCATTTGAGAATTATTACACAGAAAGTCTGTTTTTCCCAGACAAATTTTTTAAACAAGAGCATCGCCCAGAGGTATCTGTCAATTATTTGAAAGGGATTTGGCATTTTTAAGTTGAAATAACTTTAAATACAGTTGAACGGAACCAACAACAACAAGAAGTCTGTGGAACTAAATGATGCTTCCCATAAGGGCTTTGTCGAGTGTTAATAGGCATTGTCTGATATAACTACCTTTAACTAGGGATCATACCTGCAAATTAGAAGCATAAATGTACACACGGACATATAAAGTCTAACAAGGGAGATAATTTGAAAATTATTCACTATAAAGTTATGGTTCTTGTATTATGCATTCTTTCTTATGGACAAGTATGTATATTTCAAGTTTCATTGAAATATATTAAGTATTTTTAGATTCATGCTCTTGAAATGCAAACAAAACGTGACAGTCTAACAAGTGAGATATTTGAAAATCATTCACTATTAAGTTATGGTTTTTGTATTATGCACTCTTTCTTATTAATATATGTATGTTTATTTCATGTTTTATTGAAATATATATTCAGTACTTGCTAAAGCGACAACTATATGCTTTCCCGAACTAGTTAGGGGAGCACAATAAATCAGTATTTTAGAATTGCAAATAACCTGAATATATGAACTAGTTATGGTAAACTTTGGGGAAGTAGTTTCTTTTTTCAATCAGTAGTTTTGCTTAAAAATCACCAAGGCAGATTAAATGCCTTCATGTCTAGAATACCTTCTTTATCTGCATGTATGACAACAATCTCTTGGTTTGTTGGTATTGCGCTTTCAATGACTGCTCTCTGTTTGGATTCTAAGCTGATGGCAGTTGGTTGAACTTGGATGTTATTGGAGTTGACCAGCATGGGTGGTGAGGAACTGGGTAAAGCAGCTGGAAAAACATCAAATATTTTGTAACAGTAAGAACTACAGATGACAAGTGTGCTCGAAACATAAAAGCGCTGCTAGGTCTCAATCCTTCCTTTTTACTTTCTAATAACGTTTTCTTTTCCATGCGTTTTCTGTATTGGTTCATTATTGCCGACAGTTACAAGATAAGTTGTTATAATCATAATTGATACAAAAGTCCGCTATTAAAAATACAGGCGCTTAATACAACAGTGCAAAGTCCTGGCTTACAAAACGACGTCAAAGGAATATAGTATTAATTGTGAGGTTAATGCATAAGGTAACTAGTACCACACCTTTCCGCATAATTTGCTAATTCTGAAAGATGGGCGAATTCAGCTACATGAATGGATTCCGATATACATTAAATCGGACTGATAACTCTGACAAAGAAATGTATCACGAATGTGAAATATTAGCAGTCTGATATGAATACTTCAGCTAATAAACCCTGTATGACCAGACGGTAAACTCCCCCAACACGTAGTTCTACACTTATTAACCCCGTGTCATTTGATTTCGGTTTCTCCCATGAATCTGTGAAGCCTTCCACGGATTTTTATAAGGCCATAGAATCCGTAAATAATTCGCTTAAGACCGTGATATTATTGCATTTGGTACAATCGTTTCTATACATTGCATGTTTACAGAAAACGCATCACACCTAAAATGGTCCGTCGGGTTGTCTCAAAGGTTCGAACCTGTAACCTCGTAGGGCAACGTCAATGACGCCAGACCCAGTGGGACGTTAGGGACAGGCATATATCTAGATAACATAATGGTTTTTCATTGCTTCTGATGCAGGTACTTAACGCATTTATATTTCCGTAATTATTCAGTAAATACCATACGCACAGACAAACACGTGGACTGATAACAACCACAACCGCACATAATTGTCTGAAATGACTCGTACTTTACACTGATAAGTGAAACATAACCAAATATGTGTATGTTATAGAGACCTATTTTAGCGACATGTATGAAAAACAGCCTTGTTTTCTTTATAGATGAAGGATTTTCAGGCCCGTACTGTCGGACGAACGGGTAAATAATTAATACTGGCATTTATGTAAAGTTTGTGTGAGGTACAATTACTATGAGGCTAAATTTCGTATTTATTTTACACCAAGAGAGAGAGAGAGAGAGAGAGAGAAAATAATATTTGAAATTAGGAATTCGGAGGTGTATTCAATTGGAAGGATATTGTTTTATTTAGAGTTTGTTTATAGAAGATTTTCTCAATATGGAAGGTGTGTCAGCCACCAAGTTTGGCTTCTTGGCCCATCCACCCACTTTAAGATTGGACTAGTTTACGCTCAACTCTTTAGAGTGTTTCTCGATAATCCATAATATATGACAAACAGTGCAAATCCTGACCAGAGGGATTTTGTAGGAGCCCTCTGATCTTTGTCTACACTATTTGTAAAGAACCCTTAAACTCGTATCCAGGGCTGAATGGATTAATTGTTTAGTCCTCACTGAACAAACTCTAAGAAGTTTAGTGTTTGACTTTGGACAATGTTGAAAAATGAATCGAGCGACAAATTTATCGGACCACAATTGTCGTTGCAAGTTAAGGGTTA
Source organism: Panopea generosa (assembly GCA_029582155.1). Taxonomy (NCBI): domain Eukaryota; kingdom Metazoa; phylum Mollusca; class Bivalvia; order Adapedonta; family Hiatellidae; genus Panopea; species Panopea generosa. The sequence goes on from CM055905.1 coordinate 38,559,952, forward strand.
ACATTTCTTAAAGGCGTCTAGCTTGAAGTGATCTCCAAATAAAGCAGCTGCCAAAATATCTCCCTGACCATTCTTTGATTAGAAGAAAATTCACCAGACCTTTCCTGACCCCATGCTCCCCAGAAGCCTGTAACATTGCTTACTCTTTTAAATGACTATTGGTCTGCTGGAGTATTCTTGCATTTTGAAAAGTGACTTGAGTGCGCAAAGTTTGAATAACATTTCATTTGCAAGATATTGACGTGTAATATATTGAAATACTTTACATATGTTGCAATTTTACTCAATGTTTACACAAATATAATTTACTATATTCCACAGACTAAGATCTATTCATAAAAGCTGCGGATTTTCTGGGTCTGTAAGGTTAGTAGGGACAGAATAACCTTCCCAAATGACGTTGCGTATTGAAGTGAAGCCATGAATCCTAAGCATCGCCATGACGTCATGATAATGAATAAACGTCAATTTAAAGCTAAATAATACAGAAAACATGTAATCGAGTCAATGTTTTTTCATCTTGATAAAGTCATTGTGTTTAAGTATTAGCTATTAAGTGCTTAATCATTGTATTACAACATATGACCAGTGGTTTCAGAGAAAAAGACTTTTAAGCGTGTGTGATTTGTTGCCATTGCAACCAGTCTGAGAATTTTGTTATTTACCAACATTGAAAGTGAATCACCTTAAGTACATTCGGACCAAGTTTCATAAAAATCTGACCTGTGGTTTCAAAGGATATGTCATTTGAACTTGTAGACACGCAGACAGACGCCGGACGATCCTAATAGCTCACTCGGGTGAGCTTATGAGCTAAATTCTTGTGTCTCCAAATTTAGCCACTTAAAAGCAGTACAGTAAAGCCTCTCTATAGCGGTTACTCTTTAAACAGATATAGATTGGAATAGAGACAGGTGGTTGCTTAATGCAGGCTAAGAGTAATGCAGTAAGCTCATTTACTTATAGCCTGTATTAAGCAGCAATTTATCTTAAATTTTTAAAATAAGTAGCCTTTTGGTTGGCCGCTATAGACAGGTTTGACTGTACTCGCAAAGGGTCTCCCTCTTATATGCTCGACTATATATTCCGTGGCCGAGCGGTTATAGTCATGGACTTGCAATCTCTCAGCCCCTCTCCGCGTGGGTTCGATTCCCGGTCTGGGCACTTCGGATTTTCATGTGAGGAAGCCTTCCAGCTGGCTTGCGGTAGGTCGGTGGTTCTACCCGGATGCCTCTGTGCACCCGGGGTCTTCCTCCACCTGTAATTAGCTGGACGTCGCCAAATGACTGAAATACTGTCGCGCCGACGGTAAATCCCCAAAAGACAAAAAACAAAAGCATTGTGTTTGACCTGCATTGATTAAATAACTACCTTCTCTAAGTCTGTCGTGTTTTTTCTCCTTTTTAATGGCTGTAATATCAGAATTTTACTGTTACTAGGAATTCGACAGTGGCTATCTCGAAATCAATTAAGGGATATGTTAAATTAATAAAATGCCATATGTTTCTCCTTTGATTACTATAAATGAAAAATCTCGCCTCTGTATTTGCCGAGACCTTGAGGGTAATTTTTTCGGATACTTGAGACTACAGAAAAATTCTATATAACAGCCACTGAACGAATAGTTACTTCACTCAGCAAACAGGTAATGCAACCTACCGCTTAAACCCAGGATTCTACAGGAATCCTAATTCTATATCATAACTACTGAACAAAATATATGATTTACTTTAATGTTTGATTTTTCTTGTTGTAGAACCATATAACAAATACTGTGAATACACATGTAAATAAATATATATATATATAAGAAAACTAATTGCATGAACTATAAACTGTTTTATTTGCAGCAATGGTTGTATGTTATTTCGCAATAAGACCACTAACAAACATTCGAGGTGATCAACACATAAAGAATTATATCAAAATTATAGTCAAACTTCGATGTATCAACTTTCAACATTTTGATTTTCTCATTTAATCAAATATTTGAAACAGACCCTGAATTTATTTTCGGGAAACGTAAATAACTACACAAATACTTTTCATTATTGTTTGGAATGCAGGTCTATATGCAGATCACTGAACTATATGTTGACATATAAAGGTCTGAATTCAAACGTGATTAGAATGTCCAATTTACCAATGTTAAAGAAATACATGAAACTCACCCCTATTATCGGTTTAGAGGGGTTATACTGTAACAAATAGTGTGCAGTCGCAAGTTCACTGACTGCAAAGATTGACCAGCATATTTACAGTTTAAATATAAAAATGATGGGCATAAGTAAAAAGTTATATATCGTAGTCCTAGAACATGGATACATCGAAGTTATACGGGGTACTCATTTTTAAAGAACACTATTTTTCAGACGGACCAAACGTGGCTTTATACGCTACACTAAAACCAACATACTACGCTACTGGTTACACTAGGATACAAATATTACATAATGAAAAAGTGTGGTAGTTAGAGACATAAAGGATCGCCACAACAAAAACAGTAGTAATAACGCTTGTCTATATTGACAGTTTCTCCGACAGCTAGAATATAAATTAACAATATGAACAAAAAGTTTAAGTTGCATTCGCAATTTCACTGACTGCAAAAAATATGAACAGAAAACTAAATGGTTTATATGATAGACCAGCGTAGTACAGTAAAAATGTCAAGCAATGATATTCCCGTGTACGTGCAAATTTGTCATTGTTAGACGTTTACAATTGGGAACAAATGTATAATCACTGGTATGTTTATGTCAATGCTATCCTCTGTGATGAACTACATAAGGAGCTCCTTCCATTCAGTTAGTAACTGCTTCTCCGACTTTACCACTAGTGTGGCTTTAAACTCAAACATATTTCAAAGCAAATATTCAGCTCCGTGTAGAATAAAAAGTTTCATGAGGTGGCGGTCCCTAAAATGGTTCACCCTGGACGAATATCAACTGTGTAGAATATGGCGGCGATCCCTAAAATGGTTCATCCTGGACAAATATCAACTGTGTAGAATATGGTGGCGATCCCTAAAATGGTTCATCCTGGACGAATATCAACTGTGTAGAATATGGTGGCGATCCCTCATCCTCAATCTGAAACGACAATAAGTGTTTTGTAACATTCATGTCACATAAGTACAAAGCTCCCATGCAAGTAATGGTTTGGTAATAGTAGTTGTTAATTATCGGAAATTCAACGTTATTGATAAAGAGGAATGCGCTATTAAATTCCTCAGTGTGTACGACATGTTATGTTTGAAATATACAAAGTTAACAAACTAATTCAAATAATACGGAGCAAATGATCATGATTCTTAACATACTCGTATATTTAAGTGTTTTATCAGCAGTTTCGGTCCTCTATAATATATATCCAAGACCTCTAGTACTAGCAGGCTTATCGTTACAGCGACTACAAACATCTGGATACAGCTGACCTGCGATAAATTATAGTCTTGCCATTAATGTTAGCAGCCTGTTAACCACAACGCGATACTCTACAGCTTGGACACAAGCTCAGTTTCTTGCTTGTTGAACATAATGTATAAAGGCAGCGATCGCATTGTACTCTTTAATAAATCATTAGTATCATAAACGCAACAATTTTATGAAACTTTGTCATGCATTCATTATTATCTTTCTGTAAATCTGTTCAATAGATATACGATAATATTTATTAAAATGCACCTATATTTGAAAATCGGAAAATTCAGAAGTATTCCTGTTTATTTTATAAGATCACCGTCAGCCTTTTGCAAATCGCGGACGAAAGTTGACAATTCTAAAGTGGAAACAATCTATACATTTTCTACGAGTTTATACATGTATGTACGTTCGCATTTTCTGTGTTAATATCTATAAAAGCACCGGAACACATAAAAATACTTATTTTAGTTAAGTATAGCTTTATTAACACGTCATTTTGCATGTTTATCTAGATTTTTATACAAACTAAACAATGAATGAATGGTGTTTTACGGCACGTCGACACATAAATAGGTCATTTTGTGCGCGCAAAGATTAATGAATGTGATGACAAAAATAATTATATTAAATAAATATGGTTAAAATTTATTAAAACTATTTACAAATAAATAAATTAAGTTATTTACAAATAAATAAATGAAAGCATCAATTAAATACAGGGAAATCAACGATATTCTAAACTATTTAACCCGTCAACGGGTTTTAAACTAAAAATGTTTGAACAGTTTAACGTCTTTTAAAAAAGCAAATACATTGGTTACATTAACTTTATCAAAAAGCTCTTTCATACTATCGACACTGTAGAACTTCGCTCTCATTTGAGCAAAGTCAACACAGTCGATAAGTATATGCTTAACAGTAAGCGGTGCAAAACAGGGCACACACTCTGGAACAGCTTCACGCTTTAAAAGATACGAATGGGTACAGCGGGTATGTCCTATTCTGCACCGAGCTAAAATAACTTCTTCTCGACGAATAATCCTATTGCTAGGATGCCATTCGCCAAGTTTTGGTTTGATATAATGTAACTTATTATGTATGGCAAGATCCCAAGAGGACTGCCATGAACTAAAAATATACTTATTAATATTAGATTTAAAATCTGTAAAAGGTAGTTTAATATATGCAATATTCAAGCTTAAGGCCGCTTTCGCAGCCTTATCAGCTTTATCATTTCCGCTAATTCCTGTATGACCAGGAAGCCAGCAGAGAACAATAGTATTTTCATTACATAGAACATTGTATTTATTTAAAAGTTGAAGAACAAGAGGATTATCATCTTTCATGCCATTTATGGCTTGAAGAGATGAAAGTGAATCAGAAAATATAATAAACTGTTTTTTCACAGAATCATTAATGTAGTCCAATGCCAAATCAATGGCTTTAAGTTCAGCTGAAAAGATGGAGGCTCCGTTTGGTAATCGGCTCTATGAGATGTGCTGTCCTGTAACAGCAGCTGCAGCCACGGTGTCTCCATCTTTAGAACCATCTGTATATATGTGACAAAAATGATTGTAAGACGATTTGATTTCATTAAATTTACTTTGGAAGATAGTGGAATCTGTTTCAGATTTTTGTCTTTACAAAGTTCAAAAATGATTTTTGGCTTATCCAAAGTCCATGGTGGTATTTCTGAGACTTTGTACTTAGCAATTAAATTAAGATCAATATTGGCTTCGGTTAGTTTTGGTTTGATCCGGAGACCGAAAGTTCGAATAGCTTTAGGTTTTTTATCAAAGAGAGTTTCATAATTTGGGTCAAAAGTAAGATAAAAAGCAGGATTAGATGGATTTGAATGAAGTTTAATTGCATATTGAAGAGTCAGTTTTTCACGTCTTAAATACAATGATGGTTCATTTGCCTCTACATAAAGACTGTCGGCAGGGGACGTACGAAAGGCACCAAGGGCGAGTCGTAGTCCTTGGTTGTGTATAGGATCAAGCATCGCTAAGTAAGACTTGCGAGCTGATCCATATACAATAGAGCCGTAGTCCAATTTTGATCTGATTAAAGATCTGTAAAGTCTAAGTAAAACTTTATGATCTGCACCCCAATTAGTATTGGCAACAACTTTTAATAAATTTAGTGCTTTATTACACTTTGTCTTAAGATATTTAAGATGAGGAATAAAAGTAAGTTTACGGTCAAAAATAAGACCTAAAAATTTTGTTTTCTCAACAACAGGTATAGGTGTCCCATCTAACGTTAGATTGGGATCATCGTGATGTTTACGTAGTTGACAAAAATGCATACAATTTGTTTTAGACTTAGAAAATTTAAAACCGTTTTCATCAGACCAAGTCTGAAGTTTATTAAGGCATTGCTGTAGTTGCCTTTCAATAGTTTTCATATTTTTTGAACGGTAACAAATTACAAAATCGTCAACATATAAAGAGCAATCCACACCAGGATTAATACTCTTAACAATATTATTAATTTTAATATTAAAAAGTGTGACAGACAGAATACTGCCTTGTGGGACGCCCATCTCCTGTTTGTGAACATCGGAGAGGGTTGTTCCCATTCGGACTTGAAACTGTCTATCATCTAAAAAGTTTAAAATAAATGTAGCTAAACGGCCACGAAGGCCCATATTATGAAGATCTTTCATAATGCCATACTTCCACGTGGTGTCGTAGGCTTTCTCCAAGTAAAAAAATACAGCGACTAAATGTTCTTTCTTTATGAAAACCTCCCTAACAAACGATTCAAATCTAACTAGATGGTCTGTAGTGCCCCTTTGGCGTCGGAATCCACTTTGATACTTAGTAATTAAGTTGTTGGATTCCAAGAACCAAACGAGGCGACCATTAATCATACGTTCCATGGTTTTACAAACACAACTTGTCAAAGCAATTGGACGGTAATTAACTGGATCCGTGTTATCTTTCCCAGGTTTGGGTACCGGAATAACGATAGCTTCCCTCCAAACTAAACAAGGATCGTTATTTGCGGCATATTAGTATATTATATAAGGGCATATGAACAGTGATGCTCAGTGCTCTTATAAAGCATTTTGGGTATTACAATTAGGGTCTTTTCCGTAATGTCAAGCAGCAAAGTTACAGGACGCACACAGAGACGACCTTAAGACATTTAGTCGTATGATGTTTGTGTCGATTTAAATATTCAATCAATCACCTTATTCTACCTTTAAAGGATATCCCAGTATCAGGCTTATATCTTACAAATATGTATCAAATTTGTTGAGAACATACATAACAAAATGTAACGTGAAACATTAAGATCCGTATTGTTTTTTTCTGTGAAATGCAGGAACTTGTATATATTGCGTATTAATAATGTAGGAAAAATATGCAGCTCTACGTCGTATTGAAAACATAATTTCTTTCTATATCTAAATCATAACATGAAATATAAATTGTTGTCAATCGTAACATAATCACCAAAAGCTGTTTAACCAGTACTTCACGTGTTGCCACACCTGGCATTTAATCCTAGATTTTATCAGGTACACTGGCCATTGTTGCACGTGGCATGTTGAAGCCGCAGGGAGATTTAAATGCATACAAGGTTACATTAAATCTACATAATTACTCACAAACATACTGTAACACATAGAAAATATCAAGATACTATCCAAATATATAACTACATGTATATGAAACGGTGTATGTGGGTTGCTGCCACACTGTATGCCTTGTGTATAAACAGAATTAGATCAAACAGTGCCTTACAGGAATAAACATCAACGTGGCGTACTTGCCACACTGTTCTCGGTTTTCGATATATTGAAGTTAACGCAGAATTCTAGTCATCTAGCGTCAAAGATTAATATTCTAACTAATTGACGCTTGTGGTAGATATCAGCGTCATACATGTATTGTAGTTTCAAGGAGAGAGAGAGAGAGAGAGTTACACCCACGTCCATGCCCTCCTCTGTCATGAACTCTTTCAGCTTCTGAAGAAGCTCATTTTCTTCGATAATCATCTGCCTTTCCGGCATTTTAACTATCACCGTCATCTTTAATTCGAGCGCATTGCTCCTGACCTGTTAGGATAAATTAACAAAGATGTGTTTGGTATAACTGGTCAAAGAATGATGTTTTATCTGACAAATGTATTAAATTGTAGTTATGCCGTTAAATAATAATACATACATGTATCTGCACATTCAAATACTATCTTTATTTTGAGAAGTTAACGTAGTGAAATTAATTGATTCTACCTAATTGGAGTTAGGTACATTGTAAATAATGGCTGCCTTAGCAATTGTTACACGGTATTTACATATACCTATAATTAAAGTCGTTTCTAGATTTTTTCCAAAGTTTTTAATGAGTTCAGTACCTTGTCAATACAGTCATAATTTGGTATATTCATAAAATGTCGCCGTGTTTGTTTGTTTTTAAAAAAATGCATGTTTTATATTTTTATTGATCAAACCCATTTCGTCGGTTTTAGCAAGCAGTTATTAAGGTCATGTATGGCCTATAGGGCGCATCTCAACCACATCCTAATACAAAATGTAAATAAGTATATGTAAGTATTTGGGTGTACAGGTTTATACATAACTTAAAATTTACCTTAAGATTTATCTTACTTAGAATTTGAAACTTAAGAATGTGGATCATGATTCTAGTTTATCTAGAAATGTTTTCATCGAATTTTATGGTCTTACAAAATGTACTCTGACGTTTTAAAGACGGCGGATGATATTGAGCAGTACTACCTATACTGATGGGGACATTACACTTGACATTACAACTGATTGCAAACATGTGTGTGCAATGAACAATGCCTTTTTATAGAGAATAAAACGTATTGAACTTCCAAGACAAGTGTCTGCTTAAAGCCGGTCGATCATTATGAAGAGTATGTTTTACCTGAATTAAGCAGCCGTCTATCTAAACCTACTTTAATATTTATTTAATGTCTCAATAACGAGGGCGCTCTTTTTGTCTCAAATGTAGTAACCGTAGTTTTGCACTTATCCATCAATTTCTAGTCTTAACACTTTTTCAAAGATCACAGAGGGTGTGTCGTATGTTAAAACGTTTAGAGCTTAGTACATATGTAATGCAAGTATAACCCACAATCTTATAGCTAAACATTATAATAAAGGCATTTTCCCATATTCCTGCAAGGAAAGGTATCCATTGCTACAATTGTTCCGTAGTCATGTTTCATACTATGCATTTTTATAAAATCTACACCAGACGCTGAGTTACTAGTCATCTGATCCGGATCCAAGATTCTTGAATATACCGCGGGGTTCGAGCTCGTCTTTGTTTACAATAAACAAAACATAATTGCAAGATACATCAAAAGTTTAGATATGCAATGGTTTACCTAGCATAATGAACTAGGTACTGCAGTGCCTGCACAGATCTGGGATCCGTACATGGTTTTCAACAGCCATGCATATTTACTAATTCTGGAAAACAATTTAGACCCAGATCAGAGGGCTCCAACAAATCCCTAATCAACATGCTAGATTTGCAAGTTTGCTTAATACAATAAACTTGACATTGTAGTTTAAAATTGGACATTGCATGAACCTTATCAAGATTTTGTCTCAATTATTTTCCATATTTAATAATACTCTGCCAATCATAAATACAGCAGTATTTGCCTTATTTCAAACAGCTTTGATCCATCTCAGATGCCGTGTAACTCGGTGTGGTGATCTGAATTAAAGTACCAGGACACAGAAGACTTTAAGCAGACGAGAGTTATAGCAGACATTTTTTCTGCAGGACATAGTTTAAAGCTATCAACTGCTGAATTATAAAGTTTCATTATTATTATTATCATAAGAGTAGTAGTAGTAGTAGTAGTAGTTATTAGAGTATAAAGTTTTTATTATTATATGTTTTAACGGTTACACATTATAACGTATTCATTAGAATACATTATACGTTTAATGTTAGTATGGATTAAGACATTTGTCTCTTCTTAGACTCATCGGATAAATGATACCTGACAAGATTTATTGCATTTGAAATAATGGAAACGATCAATCTTTCAATATTTTCATTTGTAATCAGTCAAAACTATTCTGGAAACGTTATTATATCTTGAATAGATCTACAATATAAAGTTTTGTATACATGTATGCAGTAGCCAGTCTATCAATAAGTTACTGTTTGACTGTATAGCCCACTACCTCGGTTAACTTTTTTTCTCTCGCTTTTCTTAAGAATTCTTAAGAATTCATGGGTAACTATCATGTCATTTTCGCATATAATCACACACAACCGGTTTTACTCAGCATAAGAAACGTTAATATTCCTTAGATGATTGGCTTCAGCGTTAGTCTAACCTTTACGCTGCCAAGCAAATTATCGCCTGCTAAAACTATTGTCCGAGTGTCAAACAGACTGGATCCGGAACAAACGTCGAGCTCCTCGGCGTTTGATCTGGATCCTAGTTGCTTACATATTCTATTAGAGTCGAGATTGGCAGTGAAAGGGCTGAACTGTAAAATATAGCGTAAAATTTACAGGAAATTGTTTATTCTTAATACCATATATATTTGAAAGATTTAGATTTAGGCATGCGCTAGGTTTTCTTTGCGTTTCTTGTAATTATTTTCATTCTAGTAGGCTAACGAAAAACAAGCATATCAAAATACAGAAGTATGTATATTCAGACAACGTGGAACTATCTCAACCTGTATCATGCTGAATAAAGTGTCGTCTGCTTAAACGTTTGTCTGGTCAAATATTCTACATTGTGAGCTTCACATAAAATTTGGTGACGATATTGTCCGAGACACAAACAGCACGGGTCACTCGGTGTCTGACCCGCATCCATGCTGTTTGCAAGTTTGATCGTGGTCGCGCTTAGCATAATAAGTGTCAATAATTATAAATGTTGAATCAAATATTGAAAATTATATACGAAATTTTCTATGACATGGGATATTGTCGTCCGAAAGTAAAGTTTATAATCGTAATTATATGCCAACCTATCGAATTTGAAACAAAAAATGTTAAATCGTTTACGAAACCGATCAACTGATTCTTATGAAATGCAAAATATTGAACGCCTAGATCAAGGTTAAAGTCGCATTTGCGTCCACTTTTCGGTTCGATACAATATACAAGGCATACAAAATTGTCATATTGTTAACATTTATACTGTGAAGTCTCGCTAATACGACCACTGAAAAGAAGGCAAACATACACTATATGAGACAGGCGGTCACTAAATGGAGGTCGAAAATAAAGCAGAAAACTCATACACTGCATTATTTCTGACTTGTATTAAACCTTTTACTGCCATTGGCAACTTACGTCGGACATTGCAAAAAAGGGAAGTACCTGATCAGACAAGCGGCGTATGATCAGGGACTTCATTTTTTGCATAAAGATTAAGCCTTAATATTAAGGTTTCGGAAAAGCCAAATTGTTTTCAATTATTTTTATAATTTATTTCGTTAAAATATTTAAACTGAACCTGGTCGCAGACTACAATTTTAGATTTGGCGGCGAAAGGGTTAAGCGAGCACATGTTTTAAACCACTTAAAACGTCTTTATATAGTCGTCGTATTAGCGAGACATTACTGTATAATGTTCAAACATACATTGCTCTAAAATAGATACTTACCTTCTCGATGTCCTCCTTTGACTTGAAAATGAGGATTTCCTTAACGTTTGCCATTATTTATTTCTCTTTACGAAATTGAACTCCGAACACAACAACGTCGCTTAACAAAATGTTTTTTATTCAAACGGAGACGAGCGCTCCATGGGTTGATTTCAATCACAAAATGGGAACGTGACACATGTATTTTGATAACGCTGAAACTTCGCTCTATTGTGTCATCGGACACTTTCAGAATATGGCATTGCTCTTTTGCTTAATGGTCGTAAATCTACTCCGTGTATTTATATTGGATAAGTTCATACGAAAATGCTGGAATAGCACGAAGTGCTTGTAAAATGTTTAGACACAGAATGAAAAACTGATGTTCAGTGCGCCGCGTTATGGGAGTCAATTTTAATTTCAAATGTTTTAATTTCATTTATTTTCCACCGGGCCTGAACGTATTAATTACTTGTAGGAAGCAATTCATGATTGGCCACAATAAAATTTAATGCTAGCATTTGGTTTGTGAATCATGAGAGTTCACAATAATGCTGTTTTAAAGCGTGCCTGTTTTAAAGTAAATATTCTTGAAACTGTATACAATCTATATGAACAACGTCATTTGGAAAGTTGCACTCGACAGGTATAATTAGCTTTTACCGAGATTAGCTGTCGCGTTTAAAACGCGGCAGCTGATCTTGGCTAACCATATCTTGGCTTACCATAATATGTATAACGTACATGTACCATTCTTTAGACAGACTGAAACTTATATTTCGACAAATAATGTAAACCGTGATCAGCAAACACACTAGAGCCTGTCTGATCCTTTAAAAGACCGACAATTGTCGTCTGCGATATTTTCTTCTGCACTTTTTGTCGACTACTCATATATAAATACATTTGTTTAACTTTCTTTGGTAAAATGGTACAATCTGAGTGTCAAACAGCTTGGATCTTGATCAGACGCCGAGTTACTCGGTGTCTGATCAAGCCCCAAGCTGTTTGCAAAGGTAACTACAATAACGGTTTAAACGTTAAAGTCTTGTAAAGGATATATATTATCTATTAAATTTTATCACCAGACGGACAGACGTCATACAGCAACACATACATGCGGATTCCGTGAACCTAAGCTGATCTGTTTCACAAATGTGCCCCTCATATCTTGTACAAGACGTATGGATATATTATACCATACTACACCTATCCGAGTGAATGCTATTATGTCATTCTCAAGACAGGCATTTAGAACTTAGACTGAAAAATAATGAAGATACAGATCAAAGAACTCCGTGGAGTCAGTCTGATCTTCGCCAAAAATGAGCCTCATATAACTTGAAAACCTCACCATGGTGCATGTATCACAACAACATTAAAAGTGTCACTCTTTATATACACTGAATTATATACCGACTGATAGAATAAGTCAGTTATTGAAACGTGTGTACAAATACTATATTATACGTATTAGAACAACAATTACAGGGTCATTCTTTCAATAGAAATACACTGCAATAGAAAGATAATATAGACCCTGACCACAACATTCCATAGAGCCAGTATACGCTAAAAGAGAGTCTCGATCTAAAGGTTAACGAATAAAGAATATGCAGTCCTAACAAGTTACTACAAATCTAAGAATTTCCCAAATATCTGAGGTTAACGGGCTAACGGTACAGATACATTATCAGGTCATCGTGAAGTACTGGTCAGCCTTGGAGGCTATAAATTGGGGGGTTTAACTGGCTTATCTAAATATACCAGATGCAGATGTGAGGCGTTGATACAAATACTATGGATGTGAAATTCTCTTTGATTTTTTTTACATACAAAATACATGTAGTTTTGCATGAATTGTCCATTTTCTGTCTGTTAAAAGGTTGTTTTAATAAACAAAAACTGGTCGTTAAGGTAGATACTTACTGTTAGATTATTTAATATGTGTGCCGTTAACAACCGGCTATTTATTTTGACACAATACCGTGTTATGATTCCTTTAAGAACACTTTCCAAGAAAATAATAATTCAGCACAAAAATATCAAAATAATTCCATCTCATGTGTGTTAATAAATATTAACTTTAACATTATATTCAGCGGTTCATTCAGAATCAAAATTCGACCAGCCTAACATGTAAATTTAAGCTTTAAATTGAAACAAACTATGACATGTAAATTGAATTATACTCATATAACTTTTTTTTATATAATCTTTCTCTAAATCAAATGGCTTTTCCATTTGAACATTCAGACGGTGACTTTCATATTGTGTTGACTCTTCGTTGCACAGCTTTTAAAGTAAAACATTGTAATTTGTTAAAGAGCTTTCCCATTTTGGAAAGAGATTTAGATATATTGTTTTAAAGGCAACGAAAAGATTAACAAGCTAGAAGAGTTATATTTTCAGAGTTCAAAAGTCACGTTCAATCAATCTACCTATATCAATTGAGCTACATTTGCTTGATTCTGTGATTGAACAAACTTTGTTATACTCATGTGAAGTTTGGACATAGCGATTTGTACTTCGATAAGTTGACATTGAAGTTTATACAAACGTGTACAGTTTGACAGTACTAAGAGTATTTAGCATTCGGCTAACTTTCCGTGCTATGCCTTTCTTTAACCGTAAATATTAGCATCAATATTGTATCAATTTTTAGTTGAAACTTTAACGCTACGTCGGATTTGAGTCATTAACTGATATTTATCTTGTTGTTTGCAAGTCACATATCCCTCTCCCAGAGCGTCGCTTCTGGCTTGAATGTTAACAGAATATGCTCAAAATTGTAAGCAGGCATGGTTATTCTCTCTATCATCGCATGCTGAACTTGCTTTATAACAACTCGTTTCTTTTAATAGTTTATCATATGATTAAGCTATATATTACGGCCCCATTTTCACAGATATATTACATGCAAGTTGTCGTATAAGGGAAATACATATGTGGTACTGCTGCAAATGTAAAATACACTGCAGAAGGCTATAAGTGAGAGTAATATTATTTCTATCATTACGCGCCTAATGTGCTATATAATAACCCGTAGTTTTATCATATGTTTGAGTAATATTATTCAGAACATATTGTGACCCTGTCTTTTTATATAAGGCGGTTAAATTTCGCATTGTGACCTTAACTCGTTAATGGTGTTCTAATTTAGCTTATGTAATAGCGCAAGTGTTCTTTGAGCAAACGATATATGCTATTTTTGCAGACCAAGATGTACACTGTCATGGTCCTTCTGTTGATTGCGAAAGCCTCACTGACCACACAGAAAAACAGTCAGAAAATGGTAAGACAATAAAATTCAATTAACATTTGAAGTTGTGCCAATGTCTTGTTTTGGAATACAAAATGGTAGGATACAATAACTTAACTATCTTTTCATGGTGTGTCATTAGCGCGTTTTAAGAGATATGAACAAGATCTACTACATATGTAACCGTAATTAAAGAAACAATTAGCATCGCGACAAAACAATATTTTCATGCAAACTACTTTGAGAAAAAGAAAATCTTAAAAAACCTTCATACATACATAGATGAGGCTGATCTGGATCTATGTTGTTTACATGTCACAAATATAAAGAGACACTGTAGAAATTTAAAGGGCGAGCGTCATAATTATCTCTATCATTTTATTTTTGATTATATATTTCAGCCCATATTTTAACACTGAGGCGTTTATATTGCACATGGTTGCCTCTACTGCTTAATGAATACATTGTACATCGTATACATTGAAATAAGTATATAAATAAGCCATAAGAAACCGACTGGTCGGCATCTAGTACTTCAATATCATAAAAGATGACCAGAAGGAATATTGATAAAACTAGATAACACATCTGAAGAAGTATATTTCAAAATATGTACCTGTTATTTGAAAATTAAGGTTGTATTGTTATGATTTATCGTTGTCGTCTAAGTAGTGACTTCGTTTCGTAATCTGGTACCCGGCCTTTTCTACCATGAAAGAAAGGTCGGGTACCAGGATATTCATTTCATTGATCAACGCACGAGCTTCTTGTTTTTGTAAGAGAAATTGTAAACAAAAAGCGGTAGCAATATTGCGCTGACGAATGAAACTCGGTCAATCTTCTTTGTTTGTAATGCTTATTTTAGCAATTTATCATTATGATTCATGCCCATTTCTTTCAAAATGTTTGGTTACATATGATATTTCTTACATACGATTTTTGTTGTAAGATTTTAAAGACATTGAAATACCGCTCAATTATCTTTAACCATGACGATTTCTATAAGGCGGTTTCCTATCTCAATGTGGCCGCCTCTACTGGTTACTGATGTTTCATTTTAGTTTATGTATTTTATAACAGCAAGTGTTATTTTAGCAAATGATAGGCGGTAGTATTGCTGAACCCCTGACTAAGCAGCCGATGTGTGTCGACAATGTTTCATTTTTCCTCTACCAATATACACAATGTGTTCTTGACTTAATCGCAGCAAGTTAACGAAATGGCTGATTTATTTTCTGAGTTGTTTATATGTCACAAATAAAAAGTGATATTATATTTGAGAAATCTAAAAGAGAGCGTAAGAAATGTTTCTATCCTTACACTCTGAGTGTGCTTTACAACAACCTGTAGTTTTTATCCTGTGTTTGAATTATATATTCCAGCCCATATTTTGACCCTGCATTTTATATGAGGCGGTTATATTTCACATCGTGGCCACTACAGCTTAACGATGTTCAATTTTAGCTTAGATTTAACATAATAACACGTGTTCTTTGAGCAAAAGATAGGATGTATCATTGCAGACCAAGATGCACATTGTCATGATGGTTCTGTTGATCGCTATAGCCTCAATGACGACAAGGAAACACAGCAAGAAAATGGTAAGACAGTAAAATTGTATTATCTTTATAAGTTTTGCCATTTTCGTTCTGTTTTGGAATACATATATTAACAACTATTTACATCCTTTTGAAAAGGTAGTTAAAAACAATTAACCCTTCCCCAATAGAAACGCATTTTATCGCCTTTGAAAACAGAGAAGACTCATAACTGGCAGTTCCTATAGCCTTTCCTAATAAGAATCTACACTGATTGCTTAATGAGACACTGTAGAAATTTAAAGGGCGAGCGTCATAATTTTCTCTAACATTACAAGCTGGGGTTGCTTTGAAATAAACCATAGTTTTTCATTTTATTTTTGAGTTATATATTTCAGCCCATATTTTAACTCGGAGGCGTTTATATTGCACATTGTTGCCTTTACTGCTTAATAAATTTCAATTTAAGCTTAAACATTATGTAATAGCTAGTGTTCGTTGAGCAAACGATAAGTGTTATAATGAATGAATGGTGTTTTACGGCACGTCGACACATAAAAAGGTCATTTTGTGCGCGCAAAGATTAATGAATGTGATGACAAAAATAATTATATTAAATAAATATGGTTAAAATTTATTAAAACTATTTACAAATAAATAAATTAAGTTATTTACAAATAAATAAATGAAAGCATCAATTAAATACAGGGAAATCAACGATATTCTAAACTATTTAACCCGTCAACGGGTTTTAAACTAAAAATGTTTGAACAGTTTAACGTCTTTTAAAAAAGCAAATACATTGGTTACATTAACTTTATCAAAAAGCTCTTTCATACTATCGACACTGTAGAACTTCGCTCTCATTGGAGCAAAGTCAACACAGTCGATAAGTATATGCTTCACAGTAAGCGGTGCAAAACAGGGCACACACTCTGGAACAGCTTCACGCTTTAAAAGATACGAATGGGTACAGCGGGTATGTCCTATTCTGCACCGAGCTAAAATAACTTCTTCTCGACGAATAATCCTATTGCTAGGATGCCATTCGCCAAGTTTTGGTTTGATATAATGTAACTTATTATGTATGGCAAGATCCCAAGAGGATTGCCATGAACTAAAAATATACTTATTAATATTAGATTTAAAATCTGTAAAAGGTAGTTTAATATATGAAATATTCAAGCTTAAGGCCGCTTTCGCAGCCTTATCAGCTTTATCATTTCCGCTAATTCCTGTATGACCAGGAAGCCAGCAGAGAACAATAGTATTTTCTTTACATAGAACATTGTATTTATTTAAAAGTTGAAGAACAAGAGGATTATCATCTTTCATGCCATTTATGGCTTGAAGAGATGAAAGTGAATCAGAAAATATAATAAACTGTTTTTTATCAGATTCATTAATGTAGTCCAATGCTAAATCAATGGCTTTAAGTTCAGCTGAAAAGATGGAGGCTCCGTTTGGTAATCGGCTCTTTGAGATGTGCTGTCCTGTAACAGCAGCTGCAGCCACGTTATCTCCATCTTTAGAACCATCTGTATATATTTGACAATAATGATTGTAAGACGATTTGACTTCATTAAACTTACTTTGGAAGATAGTCGAGTCTGTTTCAGATTTTTTGTCTTTACAAAGTTCAAAAATGATTTTTGGCTTTTCCAAAGTCCATGGTGGTATTTGTGAGACTTTGTACTTAGCAATTAAATTAAGATCAATATTGGCCTCGGTGAGTTTTGGTTTGATCCGGAGACCAAAAGTTCGAATAGCTTTAGGTTTTTTATCAAATAGAGTTTCATAATAGGGGTCAAAAGTAATATTAAAAGCAGGATTAGATGGATTTGAATGAAGTTTAATGACATATTGAAGAGCCAGTTTGTCACGTCTTAAATACAATGATGGTTCATTTGCCTCTACATAAAGACTGTCGGCTGGGGACGTACGAAAGGCACCAAGGGCGAGTCGTAGTCCTTGGTTGTGTATAGGATCAAGCATCGCTAAGTAAGACTTGCGAGCTGATCCATATACAATAGAGCCGTAGTCCAATTTTGATCTTATTAGAGATCTGTAAAGTCTAAGTAAAACTTTACGATCTGCACCCCAATTAGTATTGGCAACAACTTTTAATAAATTTAGTGCTTTATTACACTTTGTCTTAAGATATTTAAGATGAGGAATAAAAGTAAGTTTACGGTCAAAAATAAGACCTAAAAATTTTGTTTCTTTAACAACAGGTATAGGTGTCCCATCTAACGTTAGATTGGGATCATCGTGTTGTTTACGTAGTTGACAAAAATGCATACAATTTGTTTTAGACTTAGAAAATTTAAAACCGTTTTCATCAGACCAAGTCTGAAGTTTATTAAGGCATTGCTGTAGTTGCCTTTCAATAGTTTTCATATTTTTTGAACGGTAACAAATTACAAAATCGTCAACATATAAAGAGCAATCCACACCAGGATTTATACTCTTAACAATATTATTAATTTTAATATTAAAAAGTGTGACAGACAGAATACTGCCTTGTGGGACGCCCATCTCCTGTTTGTGAACATCGGAGAGGGTTGTTCCCATTCGGACTTGAAACTGTCTATCATCTAAAAAGTTTAAAATAAATGTAGCTAAACGGTAATTAACCGGATCCGTGTTATCTTTCCCAGGTTTGGGTACCGGAATAACGATAGCTTCCCTCCAAGACTCGGGGAAGTTTCCAGTCACCCAAACAGAGTTAAATATATCAAGTAGAATTAATAAGGACGATTCGGGTAAATGTTTTAAAAGTTGATAATGGATATCGTCAGGACCAGCTGATGTATCATGTGCCTTCTTTAAGGAATTTTTCAATTCACTCAAAGAGAACTTCTTATTATATTTTTCTGAATTTTTTGATTTGAAGTTTAGTTTCTGCTTTTCAGTCTGATGTTTATGTTTTAAAAATTTTGGATTGCAATTAGTGGTAGATGAATTTTTTGAAAAAGTATCTGCCAAAGTATTAACGATGTCTTTGGCAGATGTGGCAGTATGATTCTCAGTTTTTAAATGGTTAACGCAAGCTGGAGTACCCTTACCGTTGATTTTTCGGACCATGTCCCACGCCTTCTTAAGGGAAGTACGAGAATTAAGCCTAGAGACGTAATCTCTCCAGGACTTTCTCTTACTCTCCTTAAGAGTACGTCTTGCTTTCGCACGAAACACTTTAAAATTGTCTAAATTATGTTGTGTAGGTCGTAAATTAAATTGACTTAAAGCTTTTTTACGATCCTTGACTGCATTTTTGCAGTCATCATCATACCATGGTTTTTGAGGGCGTTTTGGATTTGTCGAGGTTTTTGGGATAGATTTTTCTGCTATACTGTATAATATTGATGAAAACTGACCAGCAGGATCATCCGTATCGTTAAATAAATCAGGCTTTAACTGTTCTTCGCAAAGAGATTGGAACATATGCCAATCTGCTTTGCGAAGTTTCCATCGTTGATTTCTATCAAGAAGTGGAGGTCCAATATTTTCAAGAAATATTGGATAATGGTCACTCCCGCAGAGGTCATCACCAACACTCCATGAAAAGTCTAACAAAAGTGATGGCTCACAAACTGATAAATCGATGGAAGTTTTCGATCCTGAAGCAGGATGTAAATATGTATGAGATTTATTATCATTATAAAGACATAGGTTATTTTGATTTAAAAAAGATTCAATTTTATTACCTTTATCATTAATGTCTTTACAACCCCATATGTAGTTGTGGGCATTAAAATCCCCCAAAAGCATAAAAGGTGATGGCAATTGTGCAATGAGTTTATCGAGATCCTTCGGATCAAGGGTTGCACTTGGTGGTAAATATAAAGAGCAAATTGTAATAACTCTATGCATTGTAACACTAACTGCAACTGCTTGCAGATTAGTGTCTAATGCAATAGTACTGTGTGGGACGTTTCTATTGACAAGAATAGACACGCCACCAGTTGCTTTTTCGCCTGTATCACATATTGTATTATATAAAGAATATTGTTTAAAAGTAGTTTTATCATTTGACTTCAAAATTGTTTCTTGAAGACAAAATGCAATAGGGTTATGTTCATTTAAAAGTAAACTAATCTCATCATAATTTGGGTTTAAACCTCGACAATTCCATTGTATTATTTTATTTGAATTTGAATCGTTCATTTAGGTGGAAGTATAGGTGCTAAAGGGACTTTTAATTTAACGACCTTGGAGGAATCCGATGATGCATCATCGGTTTCCATATCAAGGTAGGAAAATTTATTTTTCAACCGTAGAGTCATCAGACTCTTTCGGTTGCTTCCCTGTTACGCATAATTTTGCAGTGGCTAGATGTATCTTAGCCTTCTGCGGAGTAGTTGGACTCTTGGTAATACCAGAGCCCGATGGTTTTGGGGAACTCGGGACATTCCCCGAGTTCGCCGATTTCTTATTAGAAATAGATGTAAGATTTTTCTTGTTTTGTTTCATATTTGGTTTAGGATGTATAATTGGTTTAATTACCGGAGTTGAAGTCTGAGTCTCAGATGAGACTTTGGAATTACCAGGAACGACAGCAATATATGGTATGGGATTATCATTAAGCCAGGTAATATCAGTTTGAATTTCCATACATCTTGTGGTCTTTTTCTCAACAATTCTACTCACTTCAGCATATGATTTGCCTGAAGGAGCAGATGGAGATTGGAGTTCAACAAGACGTCTGGCCTCCGGGAATGATATTTTGTTTTGTAATTTAACTTTTTGAATTTCGCGTTCTTGTTTCCATTTTGGACAATCCCTCGAGAAAGCCCCGTGGTTCCCTTTGCAATTAATGCAAAGGGCGGGTTTGGTACAAGACGAGAAGTCTGTGTGCCCTTGTTCGCCACAGCGAGCACAACAGGGCATCTCGTCTACATCTTTCTCGATGGTGTCCAAACTGTTGACAGTTAAAACAACGAAGTGGGTTGGGTATAAAAAGGTCAACGGGTAAAGATATATAACCGATTTTTACAGATTTTGGTAGGTTTGGAGAGTTAAATGTAAGGATAAAGGTATTAGTCGGTTTTATATTGCCATCTTTCCTGGTATTAATTCTGGTCACCTCCGAAACTCCCTGTGGTTTCAAATTGACACTCATCTCCTCAACAGTACATTGTTCCAGTTCCCTGGAACGAATGACTCCTTTGGAGGAGTTGAGTGTAATATGAGGACGGACTTCTACAGGTATGTCAACAAATTTTTTTAATGAAAGGAGATTGTCAGAATGACTTTTTTTCTGACATTCAATCAAAATCTTATCAGATTTGAGCTTTTTCACCTCTCGCGGCTCACCAGCAATACCAAGTATTTGCTTGTGAATCGCAAAAGGTGAAAGCTTTGTTACCGGTCTAGATGGATCTGTTGATGTAACTGTTAAAAATGTTGGCCAATTAGTTGAAGTTAATAAATCGTCATCTGATTCAGTCTCCACTGAATCGTGCCGAGCACGTTTCAGAACAGACTGAGTAGGTGTAGGTCGTTTTGTAGTATCGTTTTGGTGTCTTTTTTTGGAAGCCATAATGAGTTCGTGTTTGTTTCGTTGTTCACGTTTCTCACCCGCCTCGGAGCCCAACAAGGGGACACATGCTGTGGATATCCGACAGACATGATGCCAAGAATACGTGAACAATATACTCCAGCAAAGCAATACATCAGATCCCGCATACCACCCGATGGATGTAAATTCAAGTCCCGACAAGACAAGAACCGCACCGACATCCATCTAAAAATGGCATACGTATAACCATATAGCATTTTACTTTACAAGATTAGCCCATAAGCCATGACAGTTTTCAAGGATTTGGAATTTAGATAACTGAAAGTTTATTCATTGAAAATTAATATAGACAAGTATATGAGAATGGAAAAATTCAATGGGGGTGAAATAATGGAGAAAGGATGATACATGATAAAATATAATCCAAGAAAATTATCATGACAGACCGATTGATCAAGACCGGGCCCATCCGACCTCCCGTCTTGACTTGAAATCCGGACCAAAGTGGTGTGTTGCGTCGCAGACTTCTGCGGCGCTCAACCACCAGGACTCCTTCATCCAACCGCACGGGTCGCCACCCACGGTCAACAGGTGGGTTCCTTTTCGGGGAGGATCTTACCCCTCTGCTTGGAACGAGCAGTCGGCAAATTCTAATCCCTACCGACAGGGGGGGATAAGTGTTATAATTGCAGACCAAGATACACATTGTCGTGATGGTTCTGTTGATCGCGATTGTCTCATTGACGACAAAGAAACTCAGCCAGAACATGGTAAGAAAATGAAATTCAATTATCATTTGAAGTTTTGCTGTTGTCGTTCCGTTTTGGAATATAACCAAAATATTAACTGCTTTTACAAACGTAGTTAAATAAACAATTAACTCTTTCCCAAAGACAAACGCCTTTTCTCGCCTTTGCAAACAGAGTAGACCCAGATCAATCAGCTACAGCATATTCTTCCTGATCAGATTCTGCTTTTTTTGCTTAAGGGTATATTACATATTTGATTCTGCACGTTTTAAGTTATCAAAGGTACTCAATTGTTCTGTAGAAAAATATGTAATACTTTAAGATATTCATAGTAGGCTGAGAATTGCGTGAATATAAATAATGGAAAGGCTTTACATAAAAACCGCGAACATCTATGAATATTAGGCCATATGCGTGTTTTAAACTGATACAAAAGAAATTAAAGAAAAAAACATGAACACATAGACATAATCATCATGTCGGCTGCTTTGATAAAAAAACATATTTCAATATTTTATAATGCTAATTGTTGCATTTCTGACTGACTGATATACATAAATTCGAAACAGGTCTTTATAATGTTTTGTCGGTGTAAGCAACAATAAATTGACTAAAGACTTGCAATATGTAACGAAGCGCCTGCTCTAGATATATGTTGTTTACATGTCACAAATAAATATAGAGGCATTGTAGAAAGCTTTTATAGAGTAATGATAATTTCTATTGGTCTGCTGTTTAACAACCCATAGATTTTTATCCGGTGTGAATAATATGTGTCAGTCAATAATTTAAAGAGAATGGAGCGGTATCTTTTTCGGCAACATTATCAAAGATTATAACATAGATAAATACAAACATCAGTTAGTACTCTTACTTTTGTGAACACTTTTAAGAAGAAGTTACGTCGAAATACGCCTATGTGATTCATAATTCAAGAATATTGCGGTTTGTTATTGTTTACAGTTGTTGTTTTCGTATACATTGTAATAAGTATATAAATAAGTCATAAGAAACCCGATTGGTCGGTATCTAGTACTTCAAATTCATAAAAGATGACCAGAAGGAATATTGATAAAACTAGACAACACATCTGAAGAAGTATATTTCAAAATATGTATCTGTTATTTGAAAATTAAGGTTGTATTGTTATGATTTATCGTTGTCGTCTAAGTAGTGACTTCGTTTCGTAGTCTGGTACCCGACCTTTTCTACCATAGAGGAAAGGTCGGGTACCCGGATATTCATTTCATTGATCAACGCACGAGCTTCTTGTTTTTGTAAGAGAAATTAAGATTTTAAAGACATTGAAATACCGCTCAATTATCTTTAACCATGACGATTTCTTTAAGGCGGTCTTTTTAAGTTTCCGAGTTGTTTATATGTCACAAATGTAAAGTGATATTTGAGAAATCTATAAGAGAGCGTAAGAAATATTTTTATCCTTACATGCTGAGACGCAATGATTCACTGTGATTCAAAACAGGTCTGTCACATATTGCTCCATCAATGTAAGCAACGATATCTTCACTCCGACTTTGCAATTTAAAGAAGCGGCTGCTCTAGATCTATGTTGTTTACCTGTCATAAATCTAAAGAGACACTGTAGAAAGCTTTAAGGAGGAATATACCTTTTAAATTATTTTCGAAATCAAGGGAATATTTGGTATGTAATGAAACTAGAAGCAATTTCCAATTTGAATATGCTTTTTTTTCTGCGGTAAATATAACACTTCTTTTCCTATGACGTCGTAAACATGGCCATGTTTGGTCTTTTTGACGTCCCGATTTATAGCAGCAAAATCGCGTATTTGTCGACCTCAGTCAAGTTATACCGAATGTACAGAATCGAAACACATATCACCACGAACACATTCAACGGATATATGAATTAACAGATGCAAAAATTACGACGAATGCCACATTTTGAAAATATTAGCGAAAAACGGAAATTATTATTTTCTCGATTTTTTCGAAAAAAATGCTTCAAATCAAATTTACAAAAAAACAAACCGAGCGATTTTGGAACAATTTTTATTTGATTTCTAACAATATGCTTCACAGTGATTGTGAGATTTTTTAGAACAATTGACAAACTAGATTTTTTTTGATTTTTTAATTATTTAACCCCACCCTACGTCAAAAAAGACGTCAACATATTGCATAATTATACATGTTTTCTATAAGATTTTCGGCAGTTGATTAAGGTTAAATTATTTTCTAAATCAGTGGTTCAATTAGTATATTATGAAACTAGAAGAAATTTCCAATGTGAATATGTATTTTTTTGCAGCGGTTAATAGAATATATATTTATATGTGACGTCGTAATCATGGCCATGTTCAGCCTTTTTGATGTCCCAACGTATAGCAGCAAAATCGTGTATTTTTTCGACCTCAATTGAGTTATTCCTAATACACAGAATAGAAACATATATCACCATGTACACATTTGACGGATGTATGCATTTACAGATGCAAAAATTATGACGAACGCCACATTTTGAAAATATTAGCGAAAAACGGAAACTATTTTTTCTCTCGATTTTTTCGTAAAAACAGCTTCAAATCAAAATTACCAAAAATCAAATCAAGCGAATTTTGCATAATTTGTATATGTTTTCATACTAAAAATTGTACAATAATTGTGAGATTTTTAGAAAAATTGACAAACTAGATTTTTTATGATATTCAATTATTTAACCCTACCCTACGTCAAAAAACGCTTTAATGCAAACGTCAACGTCGGTATAGCGCATAAGGTATACGTTTTGTGATAATAAAACAAGTTTGTTCTTACCATTATATTAGTATTTTGTGCACACTAGGTATATATACTTCTGCTGTTTAGTGGCAACTAGTTTGTCTATAGCATTTATGATAGCGTGTCTGTTTGGTGTACGTACAAAACCGTCATTTTTTTTCACTTACAGGGAACTGGATTCCAAAACAATATTCTCATTTCTGACTAGCTCCACGACTGCTAGTGAAATATGGACATCACGGTTGTCAATTATTAGAACAACAGGTCTGGCCTTTCTAAATTTCGGAGCAAACTGTTACACATACATAAAATGGGCTTGAAACAATACCGTCTATGATGAGCAGTGAAAAGCCACGATCCAGGTATATTGTCATTGAACGTACGTAGGAGCATTGGTCTGGGTGGAAGGGTGGCTTTTCACTGCTATAGTAGGTATTGTTTCAAGCTCATTTTATTAATGTGTACTGAACAGTTTGCTCCGAACTTTAGAAAGGCCAGACCTGTTGTTCTGATAATTGACAACCGTGATGTCCACATTTCACTAGCAGTTTTGGAGCTAGTCAGAAATGAGAATATTGTTTTGGAATCCAGTTCCCTGTAAGTGAAAAAAAATGACGGTTTTGTACGTGCACCAAACAGACAAGCTATCATAAATGCTATATACAAATTAGTTGCCACTAAACAGCAGAAGTATATATAACTTGTGTGTACAAAATACTAATGTAATGGTAAGAACAAACTCGTTTAATTATCACAAAACGTATACCTCATGCGCTATACCGACGTTGACATTTGCTTTAAAGCGTTTTTTGACGTAGGGTAGCGTTAAATAATTGAATCATAAAAAATCTGGTTTGTCATTTTTTCTAAAAATCTCCCAATAATTGTACAATATATAGTATAAAATCATATAAAAATTATGCAAAATTCGCTTGATTTGTTTTGTGGTAATTTTTATTTGAAGCTGTTTTTCGAAAAAAAATCGAGAAAAAAATAGTTTCCGTTTTTCGCTAGTATTTTCAAAATGAGGGGTTCGTCGTAATTTTTGCATTTGTAAATCCATACATCCATCAAATGTGTACATGGTGATATATGTTTCTATTCTGTGTATTAGGAATAACTCAACTGAGGTCGAAAAATATGCGATTTGGCTGCTATACATTGGGACGTCAAAAAGGCTGAACATGGCCATGTTTACGACGTCACATATAAATATATATTCTATTGACCGCTGTAAAAAATACATATTCACATTGGAAATTACTTCTAGTTTCATAATATACTAATTGAACCACTGATTCAGAAAATATTTTAACCTTAATCAACCGCCAAAAATCTTATGGAAATCGCGTAGAATTATGCAATATGTTGACGTCTTTTTTGACGTAGGGTGGGGTTAAATAATTAAAAATAAAAAAAAATCTAGTTTGTCAATTGTTCTAAAAATCTCACAATCACTGTGAAGCATATTGTTAGAAATCAAATAAAAATTATTCCAAAATCGCTCGGTTTGTTTTTTGGTAATTTTGATTTGAAGCATTTTTTTCGAAAAAATCGAGAAAATAATAATTTCCGTTTTTCGCTAATATTTTCAGAATTTGGCGTTCGTCGTAATTATTGCATATGTAAATTCATATATCCGTTGAATGTGTACGTGGTGATATGTGTTTCGATTCTGTACATTCGGTATAACTTGACTGAGGTCGACAAATACGCGATTTTGCTGCTATAAATCGGGACGTCAAAAAGACCAAACATGGCCATGTTTACGACGTCATAGGTAAAGAAGTTTTATATTTACCGCAGAAAAAAAAGCATATTCAAATTGGAAATTACTTTTAGTTTCATTACATACCAAATATTCCACTGATTTCGAAAATAATTTAAAAGGTATATTCCTCCTTAACAGCGTAAATTATCTATATCTTTAGAAGCTGGATTTGCTGTAAAACAACCCGTAGTTTTTATCCTATGTTTGAGTTATATATATCAGCCCGTATTTTATCCCTTAACCTTTATATAGTGTCGTTAAACATAATAAAATCATAAAATCATAACCTTTATATAAGGCAGTTATATTTCGCATTGTGATCGGCTCTACTGCTTAATGATGTTCCATTTGAGCTTATGTATTATTTTTATCATTATCATGTAATAGAAAGTGTTATTTGAGCAAACAATAGGTGGTATGCACCTAAACAGCGGATGTGAATCGACAATGTTTTCACTTTTCTCTATCAAAGTACACAATATGTTCCTGACGCAGACACTGAAATTTCACGAAATGGCTGATCTTTATTCACGCTGTTGATATGCCACAAACATAAAGTGACACAGTAGAAAGCTATAAGTGAGCGTAATAATTATTCCTATCATTGCAGGCTGAGTGTATTATATAACAACCCATTGTTTTTATCCTATGTTTTAGTTATATATTTCAACCAATAATTTAACTCTATAAGTATGAGGCGATTAGCTATCCCATTGTGGATTGCTTGATGACTCTGCTGCTTTAGTTGAAATATTATATAATAGCATGTTCTTTGAGCTAACGACAGGTGATATAATTGCAGACCAAGATGCACAGTGCAATGATCGTTATTTTGATCGTGATTGCTTCATTGACGACAAAGAAACACAACCAAAAAATGGTAAGTGACTCAATGAATCACTTTTAATTCAAAACATTTCTATATATTTCGCTATGAATGTTAACAACGAGCTCTTAACTTAGCCGTGGCAAATAAACGAAGCTGTTGATCTGGAATTCACAAATGCAAAGTGATATTTGAGAAATCTATAAGAGAGCGTAATAAATCTTTTTATTATCCTTACACTCTGAGCATGCAATACAACAACCCGTAGTTTATCCCATTTTTGAGTTATATATTTCAGCCCATATTTTAACCCCGAACTTTTTATTAGGCGGTTATATTTCGCATTTTTGTGGCCTCTGCTACTTAAAGATGTTCCATTTTAGCTTAATAATCATGTAATAGTAAGTATTCTTCGTGCAAAAGATAGGATGTATCATTGCAGACCAAGATGCACATTGTCATAATGGTTCTGCTGATCGCGATAGCCTCATTGACGACAAGGAAACACAACCAGAAAATGGTAAGATAATATAACTAAATTATCATCTTAAGTTTGCCATTGTCGTTCCAATTTGACATATAAACAAATATTTTCTAATTTTATTCAAACGAAGTTAAAGAAACAATTAACCCTTTCCCAAAAGAAACGCATTTTTTCACCTTTGCAAACATTGAAGACCCAGATCAGGCAGCTCCTACAGAGTTACCTGATCAGAATCTACTCTGTTTGCTTCAGAGTATATTACAGATTTGTCTCTGCAATATTTAAGTAGACAAAGGTTAACCATATTTCTGTAGAGAAATATGTAAATACTTTAAGTAAAACATTCATAGTAGGCAGATATTTGCATGAATATTACACGGTAATTATAAGAAAGGCGAACATTTAGAATTTAGGTCATTAGCGTTTCGCTTTGAACTATGAAGAAAGTAAGTATACACTGCTGTAACAGTAATTAGAGAAACAATAACACCAAGACTGTCAGCTGCTTCAAGCAAAATATAGTTCAATTGCATTTGAGACATATTTTATAATGCCCTCTGTTGCATCTCTTACTGAATGAATCACAGTAATTAAAAACAGGACTATATATTGCTCTATGATTGAAAACAATGTATTCCTACATATACAATTTAACGAAGCGATTGCTCTGGATCTTTATCGTGCAATATGTCACAAATGTATATTTTTGTTGTTGTTGTTTTACGTGTAACATGGATCATATTTGCGTCCGGAGGCAAGACACATTTAAGCTCCATACATCTAAACTTTTATACCGGTATGAGGCGGTTATTTTTCACATTGTGAGCTTTACAGAACAACAACGTTCCATGCTAGCCTTAGTACAATATACTAGCCAATTATCTTTTTGAACAAACGATATTTGATTTTATTGCAGACCATGATGCACACTGCCACAGAGGCTCTGTTGTATGCGATGTTGTCAATGACGACAAAGAATCACAGCCAGAAATTGGTAAGACAATATTATTGGATTATCATTTTATGTTGTGCTCTAGGCATTTCGTTTTCTGAGGGTTTTGCAAACATACTTTAATTCTATTCCCCGATAAAAAAGCCTTTTCACACATAAGCCAACAGAGTAGACCCAAATCGGACAGCTCATATAGCAACTTCGTGAATGGAATCTACTGTTTGCTTAACCCCTTCACTGCCTTGCCCCGAGAACCGCTCGGGTTTCAAATTGCTACCTATATATACCCCGAGCGGTGCTCGGGATTATTTCATCACAACTTAAATTGTCGATATGGTCTAAGGGAGGTAACTACGTGAAACCTTATTATAAAGTAGTATTACAAGTTAACATTCGTGTTCTTTTTGGTCACGTGACATTCAAAATGGCGTCAAAATATTAACTGTTTACGACGAAAAAGGATTTCTAAAAGGAATTTAGTTATTTCAAGATGGCGACTGATCGTAGGGATGTTAGGTCGCGTTTTTCATTGGCAGATGTTGTTGCAGAAATCCAGAACGACCCTGATAGTGGTGATGAGGACTTATATTCTGCTTCAAATTCAGAAACAGAAAATGACGAATTTGACAACAACAACAACAACATTTTAACACCACTTTTGCCCGTTGTGTTAGATGCATTATCACAAAATGACGAAAAAAGACATTCTTTTTCGTCGGGAAGTGATACTAGTGATGAAACAGAAAGTGACAGTGATTACATTCCCCAACAACCAAAACGCCAAAGAGTAAATGTTTCAAGGACAAGGGGCAGAGGCCAACCTACAGCGGGTATGTAAACGGAATAGGAAAAACAACACCGGTTCTGTGTTCATGATTTATTTTCGAAGTAGTCTATAATCATATAGCAAATATAACATATTACTATACAATATAATAACATATTTATCTACAATTATAGAAATATTGTATATGAAAGTTTTCCTAGTAGCCTGTCTCATATTTAGTACATTTATATTGGCTAAATGGACCCTGAGCCGTAAATTTGCTCAGTTTTATAGTAGTATTTTAGGCGGAAACTTGTTAGGATTTCATGAATTCTATACTTGAGCACTCATAATTTGTACAACGATCCAAAGATAGCTGAAAAGTTATAAAAACATTTATGAACAATACAAAACATGAATAGATAGCAGTTTATATTTCCTGTTATAGGTACATCTGGTACGACTGGGAGGGGGCGTGGCGTAAGGAGGCGAGGTGGTGGACGCGGCCGAGGTGCCATACAGCAGCATACACTGATTTCTGCGTGGACTAAGGCAGGAATACAGCCACCAAATGACATCCCTTTCACTGGGAACCCTGGAATTACACAAGATACTGCAAATTGTCAGCCTAACGATTATTTGGAAATGTTTTTCAATGAAGATCTTGTGAATCATTTATGCATTCAAACAAATCTGTATGCCGAACAATATAAATCGACAACAAATCTTAAGCAATATTCAAGAGTTCATGATTGGACTGATGTCGACAGTAATGAAATGAAACTGTTCCTTTCTATTGTTTTGTTGATGGGTATTATAAACTTACCTACTATCGAAATGTATTGGACAAAAAAGATTTTGTTCAGTGTGCCAGTGTTCAAATTGCTTATGACTCGGAATAGGTTTCAACTGATTTTGAAGTTTCTACATTTTCATGATAATTCTACTTTACCAGACAGAACTGATCCTGATTATGATAGGCTGTATAAAATAAGGCCTGTAATTGATCATTTGTTTGAAAAATTTCAGTCAGTGTATGAACCAAGAAAGGATGTATGTGTCGACGAAAGCCTAATGTTGTGGAAAGGCAGACTGCTATTTCGGCAGTTTATTCCTCTAAAGCGAGCTAGGTTTGGGATAAAAATATATTTATGCTGCGAATCCGACGGTGGCATCAAAGGAAGTGGTGGATATTGTTACAGATTCAAAGTGTACGCAGGAAAAGATGACCCCGTGAATGAAATAAGACCTGTCATTCCAGGCGATTCACTTCATCTGTCGACAAGTGAACAAACGGTAGTTTTCCTAATTGCTCCACTACTCAACAAAGGTTACCATGTTTACACAGACAACTGGTACACTAGCTTGCGACTTCACTTGTACCTACTAGAAAAGGAGACACTTGCGTGTGGTACAATCAGATCAAATCGTGGCATACCAACACAGCTTACTGAGCAAGCTGTTGAAAGAACTGGTGACTCCGTGGCTCTGTTAGGCGATGACAAAATTGTAGGAACTAAATACCATAGTACAAAAGTTGTATACTTACTGTCAACAATCCATGGACACGATGAAGTGACTGTAAATAACAGGCGGCGAAATGGCACAATCAAACGTCCGAAGGTATCTTCAGAATACAATCGAAATATGGGGGGAGTCGACAAGCAGGACCAGCTTATCCAACCCTATGATTGCACTCGGAAATCTATGAAATGGACTAAGAAGCTCTTCTTCCACTTTCTTCAGGTTAGTGCCTGTAATGCCTTCATACTAGCTTGCAAGGGTGGATTTGAGAAACCATTCCTTCAGTTTCTCGAGTCGATTATCATGTCATGGGCCCACCAGGACTCTCCGGCCCCTATAGCTAGTGAACCAGAAGACATTGTACGTTTGAGGGATAGACATTTCCTTGAAGTCATCCCTTCCAATGAGGGTAAAGAAAAACCTACTAGACTTTGCAGAGTCTGCTCTAAGATGGGAAAACCAAGGAGGGAAGTACGGTATTACTGCCCAGACTGCCCATCTAAACCAGCATTGTGTATGTCGCCATGTTTCCGTGTGTATCATACACAGTTTGTGTATTGGAAGTGACCTTATTCATGTTATTGTGAACTGTAACATTTGTCATGTTTATTATTGGAAGTGACCTTATTCATGTTATTGTGAACTGTAACATTTGTCATGTTTATTAATGAAAGTTGCTTAGGTTTCTGACAATATTTGGTATGTTTACCAAATTATGTATAAAAAAAACTGGTAAAAAATATTAAAAAAAGTGATTTCAAGATGTTGTAAATGAAAAAAATATGTGTTATATGTACAAAAAAACTTGTTTTATATGTAACCAAATATATATCAAACAAGCATGTAAAATTTCTTGTGATTATCTCTTGTAGTTTTTATTATATGGGCAATTATGTGTCTTTAGTATGAAACGGCCTGAAAATAGGTTATGTTTCCCGGCAAATAGAGAGCAAATATACATGGCAGTGAAGGGGTTAAGGACATGTTATTTATTTGCCTCTGCACCATTCAAGTTGGCCACGGTAATCCATTTTTCTGTTCAACATGTCAAGCCTTTAAATAAGATAGACATTGTAGACAAAGACGTGCATGCCTAGTAAAAGAGTTAGTTTAAAACTTCGAACACATACATGTAGACTTAATTTCAATGTCAGCTGTTTCGAACAAAAGAAATATTTCAATTGCATTTTCGACAGATTTTACATCATTTGTTGCATCTCCGACTTAATGATTCATAATCATTAAAAGCAGTTACATATAGTATTGCTCTATCAATGTAAATAACGAGCTATTGACTCACATGTCGCGATTTCGCGAAGCAACTTTTGTAGATCTATGTTGTTTATATGTCACAAATGTAATTATTTCAGTCCAACTTAGCAGCTGATTAATTATAGTTTATTGCAGCTTTTCTATATTATATCAAAAATTGATTTCTGTCTATCGGAAAAGGTTCATTAGTATAAGATGTTATTGTTCATAGGTTTGATTTCAAAATTATTAAAAATAATTTCTGGAACTTGTGTCGTTTTCGAACTTGAGTCTTTCAAAATGGATCTATAATATAATTGTTTTTATACTATATTAAAGGTAAAAATAAAAGGTTATGTAATGTTTTTACTATAGTGATCGAATGTTTTAGATACTTTTGACGACGAAAGTTATGACGATTCTGATGCTGATGCAACTTATCACCCTCCAGGCTCAGGTATGGTTGTAATGTGCGTATTTTCTCTTTAAGCATTTGACAGAGGGTAAAGTGTTTCTAGAAATCATGTGAAAAAGCTATTTCCATTACAAATGATAGACCTTTTGTGCATTTCTATGGATGAATTTAACCTCTAAGTGTGAACATTCATCTTATGATAGAATATGCCCACTGTCTTTTATTGGCAGACATGGCCTCGGTGGAAATCTTCATTCAAATTCAAACACTACATCAAAAAACAGGAACACCCTTAAATTCAACTAATTGCACTATTGAATTAAATACTATTTCTACATACGAAAACATGACAGAAACTCCGTCAATATTCTGATGCAATTCTGTGATGGAATAATATGTTTGTACTCCTTGGTATAAAAACTCAATTTGATTTAATCTAGAATGTTTAGCAGATAGGAATCGGTTTTTCCATTTTACAAGAAATTCGGTTTAAAACAGGTGCGATAAATACCTTATATCAATATAAAAAAGTGATGCGGAATCTATGAAAAATATTCAATATAGCTTCATTTTGTTAGATACATCGCCGTCTTCCTGCGAAGACGAGTTTGGTTATGATAAAGACAAAGGTGTCATGTCCACGTCTTTCTCTTATGATGAGATTGATATTGAGGAAGGTTACAGAAGTGGTAAGAAATGTTTAATTATATTGTATATACGTCTGGTTATAGGCGATTTCAAACATAAAAAATGTTTGGTCACTTTCGTATTTAGATATTCGACGAAGTACATGAACTCAGTCATCTTTATGTTTTGCATATAAATAAATATATATATATGAATATATATTCTAGTTTTATATTCCTACCATGTTGTTGATCAGCAACCTTCTTGCCGAATACTTAAGATGTTTAGTTTTGCCATTTACCTCATATCTCGAATATACAGCAAATAGAAGAAAAAAAAAACACTACTTTCACTTGCACACAAACAGATAGGGAAGTTTCCATGTTATATTCTTGTAAACTTGTCTAGCTAAAGGTTTTGATATAATAATAAGTACATACTAAAATACACGATACTGTCAGGACAGTATGTGTTGCAGATATAAATGACTCTTAATTAGTGTAGAAAGCAACATACATGTTTGCGCCATATGTTTTAATGTCTTCATTTCATATTTAACACCTTTACATCTTCTATTACAAAGGTGTATTTGCATGACTTGATCTTGCAGATTCAAATGACAAACATGGAAATAGGATGGAAACAACGATCAAACTTCAAATGGCGAAAGGTATATCATATGTTTTATGCAATAAGTTATTGACCAATATAACTATAGGTTAAGAATATATATGACCATGATGCTTTGCTTTGCACATTTGTCATTGAATTAACGCCCCACCCATCCATGTCTGTAACGAAAATTACTTATCTAATTTAAAAAGATATAATGTAGAGAAAATGTATATCTTTATATCAAGCAAGTATACTTTTAATCGCAGTGTAGTTGCAACGGCGTTTCGATGAAATCTGCAACATATTTTCAATCTATTCATATATTGTACCCACTACAATAAAACAGTGCGCTAAATGTTAGGATAACGTCACTATTTAATGAGTCGCATGTAATACGTCCTTTATATAAAAGAAACATTGTTAGGAGTTTAATGAAGATAACATGAATACTACTAATATTGTCTTAGTTACAACATTGAATAGGCGTCCGGGTTTAAGCATTACCAAATCTGATAGCCGGAATAGTGTATACATGTAAGCTTTTATGCGTTGCAGCTTCCAAGTTTTCCCAATGTGATATTATTTTGCAGTTACAGTTCCAGTTTACACGAAGAAGGAAAACGGAAAGCGAGATTACAGAAAGTACAACTACTGCTTATTCTGTAAAAGAGCATACTCTTCGAAAATATCTGAGCACTATATAAACTGCCACCATTCACAAGAAGACGTAAGGAAAGCCTTACTGTGTCCAAAAGGATCGGCGGAAAGGAGGACTCGCTTAATGGAGCTTGAAAACCGTGGCAACTTCCACCATAATGTAAAGGTTAGTATTGAAAGTATATATTTTATCGTTCACACAAGAAAATCAAACAGTGTTTGCATCATCGTCTATATTTTGCGATGACATTAACTTCGAGTACGTATATAATGTTTAAAATTCACCTTTGTCGAACAAACGCAACAGTATACAACACAATAAAACAAGAGTTCCTTTTGTTTTTGGCACATGATTATGTACAAGGGTCTTGCTCTAGATATTATTATGCCTGGTCATACATAAAACCATTCGATACATCTCAATTGATAGTACGATTGTGGATGGTTTGATAACTTCACAGTATGGTCGTCATATCAATGCTTATGGAAAAATGTTTTGAACAAGAATAAATAAGATACAGTCGGAGAGGTAATGGTAGGGCAATAAATATAACTTTCTGTGATATCAGATACTTTTAAATATTCGAATAAAGTGATATATATTTTAACCTTTTTATTCGATAAATATAAATGATATGGATACATGGCTACAAACTAGTTCAAGTACTTAGTATTTTGTTGTGTGTTTTTTATTTCAAAATAGGATACAAAAGCTTACACTTCAATGTTTGATGGTAATATAAGTTAGGAAAACGTTTATTTGTGTTTTTCCAAAATAGGATACAAATTCACTTCACAATATTTTTTCTATGACAACATTTAATGGTAAATATAAGATATGAAAACGTTTGTCCTTATTATTAATCTTGACGAGAAATACTTACATTCACGAAAATTTGGAAAAACAATCTGTATTCTTTGGATGTTTATTTTTAGGTAATTGAAAATGGCTGCGGAGAACTCGTTGTTGCAAGAAGACCGAGCGCAGATGGTAAACGAAAATATTCTGCTGATGAATTTCTTCCTTGCCAGTTCTGCCTCGGATTCTATCTCAAGGATTCGCTGTGGCTGCATATGTCAACATGTCTTTCACGACCACAGAATATTCAGCCGTCTACAAATTGTGTCCGAGATGCACAAGTTATGATCTCACCTTTCATTAAAGAGGCAACACCGGAAGACGTCCAAATGGAAAAGCTGTTTTCAGGAATGAAGGAAACAGCTGCCAACCCAAGTATAACAAAATTGTGTAGGGAAGACAGTTTAATAAGGGAATTTGCAAAGTCACTGATGTCAAGGTTAGGGCAGCACGACGAACAGCGAATTAAGGATATCGATAACATTAGAACCAAACTAAGAACAGTTGGGCGTCTTTTGAATGAGCTTGGGCAGACGGAAACACATGCAGGATCTTTAGAAGAATACATTTGCGGCAGGCGTTTCAGTGATGTTGTAAATGCAACGAAATCACTGACATTAAAATCACGTTCCCCGCAGATAGCACTTGTATTGGGTCACTATATAAAACAAATAACTCTTTTGAAAATCAAGTGTAGGAATCCAAACTGGAAATTTGGATATGCAAAACGAGGGAAAAGACTTCCAGCTGCTGTACCAAACACACTGGAACAATCAGGTTTCTAGTGTTGCCAAACGCCGCCAGAAGTCACGAGCCCTGAATAAGCCATCAGAAATCCCTGTCACAGATGACCTGGTGGCAATATAAAACTGTTTGGAACATGAGCTCAAACACCGACTATCAATAGAAACACCAGACAGAGAAGCTTGGAAAATCACGGCGCAGATGACAATTGTACGAATTGCACTTTTCAATAAAAGGAGGATTTCGGAAGTTCAAGACCTTCGGGTAACGGATTTCCTTCAAGCTGATTTGAATGAGGAAATAGACAGAGAGATCTACGATTCTCTAGAGATGTCTGAGAAAAAATTCTCTCGAAAAGGTAAATCAATTATTATAAAATAATTATGTCTAGATATCACATGATTTCGTATTGACATATAGTTAGATATTTGCTTTCTATTGATATCAACTGATATCATAGAGTATAGACACCGATTATTATTGTCATGAATTTACGAGAAATCGGAACTTTAATATTTTATGATACTGTACAATCGATTCATTTTTATCGTACCGATTTCATCACTGATAATACCCTTATAGAGATATACTTTTGTTTGGAATTGGTGGACTATATGACCAGATATCGCGGAAACTATTTCCATTCAGGCAAATGTTTAACATGGGGTTAATTTGCTACATAAAATGTTTCTATTTAGAGCAAATCACTTTTTATATCGCTGTTACTTAAAGACATAATGCTTTATTCTATAAAACGAAAACAGATTTACCTACGAAACAATAAAAATGTCGTTACCTAAGAATTTAAAACTTGAAGATCTTAATGTATCGTTACATCTTATTTCCAGAATGAAAGTAATGGAAGTCAGAGGAAAATCTACTAGAGGTTTGCGAAAAGTATACATCATTCTTGCGCCTGACATGGTAGAGGCCTTAGATTATCTCATGAAAACCAGGTGTAGTTATTCTGCAGGTTAGAAATTGGGTGTATAACTTTGATTTGTACTGTTGCCTTTATTGTATGATTTACGGCATGAGTAAATGACAATTGTGCTGACTTCGAATATATTTTATCTAAAGGCACATATTTGATATAAAAAAAAAAGGCTTATATCAAAGCGTGTTATATTTTTCTCTTTAGATTCTAAAATACTGCAGTGTAATTTGTCGCAACGTTACGTGAATGAAACGGTCGCCCATTTTATATATCAATTTTGTGAAAAAGCGAAAATACGCCCATGGATGGATGTGAGGCAGTGCGAGTCATTACAGATTTGTGTCCGGGACTATTGTACCCAAAGAGGATAAGAACAACGAAACTCAGAAAATATCTAGCAACAACATCTCAGGTAAAATAACAATACTTCCCCAGGGGTTTATCCTATATTCTACGAGACTAACTTTGTAATTTGGACACTGTTGTTACGTTTAAGCAAATGACGAACGTCATTAACGGCGATTCATTTCTTTTCACCAACAATTGCTACAATAACCAACCCCAATAACATTTAAATGCCTTCTGTAAACTTTGAGGTAATACTTCATTCACGAGGATCAACATATCAGAATGTTAAAAAATACTGCCAATGTACTACCTTTTCTTTTTCTAAAGGGTTGGGAAACAAGATTGACATATTGCAAGACGACTTCGTATTTATCTTTTACTACAAACCTTCTTTCACTGTTTTATGTTTACACAGATCATTGACATGACAGATTCAGAACTGAAAATGGTTGCTGATCATATGGGCCATAGCATGAATGTCCATACTGACGTTTACAGGCTACAAACCTATCTAATCGAAAAGACGAAAGTAGCCAGAGTTTTGATTGCTATGGAAAATGAGCAAGTACAAAGGTTTACCGGCAAAAGTCTTCAGGAAATATCTCTGGGTGGTATGTCTAAATAGGATAGGAACAGAAAAGAATACTGTTGAAGGTTCATATGCACGACAAATACTAATTATATGAAATGTTTTTCAATGATAACAACGGACATTCTGAATTCATTCGGAAAAAGGCAATTCATTTTATTTTAAGCTCTTGTAGTTCCGACATTAATGCAATTAAAGCGGCTTCATACTTGGAAAAAGATGAAGTGAATTTAAATTGAAAAATGTAATATGTAAGATATATTGATGTCTTTGAATTTTTAGACAATTAGATGAAACTGTTTTAGTTTCAATGTCTCGTTAATACATGCATACAAGAAACGTTATCATTCATAATGTTTCATGGATACAATGAAATGCACAACTAATATTTATTTTTTATGGAACAGACCTTCCTGAACCTGTTACTCATGAAGATGCGTGGATGGAATCAGGTAATAAGTGCCTATTTATATTTAACCCATTATTTAGCCTCGCGCGTATAAAAGTATAATGAGTTGGGAATTCGACTGCTGTCCTTCCGCGATTTCTCCAGATTTCCATTTCAGAGAACACGATATATCTTGATCAAATCATTCTTCATACACGTAAACATTATCAAAAACCTTTTTCAGCAGTGACTATAAAAGCTATATAAATATTTAAAAAGCATTTTGTCAGCATTCTTATATTCCTTACAACATCTTAGCGTGGTTATTTTACAGCTGACCATGATTGTGACACAGCATGCGGCCGAGAAGATAGATACTCAAGGGAATGAAGATGATAATCTGGATAAAATCAATGGTAAATGTGTTTATCATCCGGAGTGAAATCAGCAGTATGTACTGATCTTAGCCGTATGCACTTAGCAGTCTTAACAAATGGTGTTTCTTTTGACAAAATGTATTGATTTGTTCTATATTAAGAGGAGTTCGGCCTTTATAGCACGTAGACTAGGGGCATTCACACATAAGTTATGATATAGATGTAATGATACAATCATCCAGGTAGATCACCGTAATAAGTCGTTCTCCTATTATACTAATTGACGTCATGTACAGAATATTCAGTAAATATTTGTGTTCCAAGCTCAAAACTCAAGATAAATAAATCTGCATTAAACATGCATTTGACAAGCATGCATACATAACGTTTTGTTTTATTTATTTCCATCAGATGAGACAGAGATGATCACACATGCAAAGGAAACGTTCACAGCTGCTACGAAGCGGAGAGCTACAGCTGCTACGAAACGGAGAGATGGTAAGTAAAGTATTGAAAGCCTGCGATTGGAGCAACAATCTGGGTTCTACACTATTTGAAATGTACATATATCTCTTTTTGCTTGACGCCGGTCAAATAGAGTAGTCAGAATTGTTTGTTGTTTTTTGGGGTTTACCGTCGCCGCGACAGTATTTCAGTCATAAGGCGACGTCTAGCTAATTACAGGTGGAGGAAGACCCCGAGTGCACAGAGGCACCCAGGTTGAACCACCGACCTACCGCAAGCCAGCTGGAAAGCTTCCTCACATGAAAAATCCGAAGTACCAAGACGGGATTCGAACCACAGCGGTGAGGGGCTGAGAGATTGCAAGTCCATGACCATAACCGCTCGGCCACGGCGGCCCCCAGTCAGAATTGTAGCTAATATAACATGCATTGTGGAAGAACAGAAAACATTTCCTTTATAGATTGTCCTAATGAAATAAAGTGACGTAGCAAATTATGCCATGTGTTTTATTATAAAATGTTGTCTCTTCATAATATTATTGATATCATGACATATTAATATGTAGAAATGTAATAACGCAAATGATTTCTGTTAATTTCGTTATACACATGTAACATTTAGTTATTTCCTGAA
This sequence comes from Panopea generosa, assembly GCA_029582155.1. Taxonomy (NCBI): domain Eukaryota; kingdom Metazoa; phylum Mollusca; class Bivalvia; order Adapedonta; family Hiatellidae; genus Panopea; species Panopea generosa. Next base: position 38,600,050 of record CM055905.1, read on the forward strand.
TTCCAAATTGATCGGTTTTCGTTAACTTGAGGTTCATTTGCTTAACAGATTACATCTAGTGACATGGCTGTAGAAAAGTTAATGTAATAATTGCACGCTAAAACCAGTCACTACTGCTAAATATATCGTCTATTTGTAGACAATTATCATTAACTCCTTTGGTGCCTATATGGACTATAAGCGTCATTGCAAATAGTGCAGTCCGGGATCAGACATCGCCTTTTCAAGGCGGCGTTTGATCAGGGACTTCATGTTTTGCAATGCTATTCAATTCCGTGTATGGGGATTCGGAAAGTCCAAAGTACATTTATTTATCTTAATTATTTACCTCGTTCAATTATTTGATTATAAACAAGTTTCTGCCAACACTTCTAAATTGGCACCGAACTAATTAAGCGATGTTACTCTTAGCATTTGGTTTAGAGCCTGGCTTAATATTTCACTGTGTTCCGATCAGACGAACTAAGTAATAATCTAGACATTCCGTCCGGTTGATGAAATACTGGTATATATGTGTTCTAAAAAGTCTGACCATTTACAAATACGGTCAAATATGACCGCTAATATGTGACGAGCCACAAGAAAACGAGATTTACTAAACTATGAAACAGTGTAGACTTAAACCAGTCATCGAATCAAAGACGCATTTGCTTATCAGGTTATGCACTGTTAAACACTCACCAGATATACAGGGTCTATGGAAACTGCTATAAACTATGGAGCCTCTAATTCGAGGTCACGATGGATTACAATGCAATAAGTGATCACTAATTTTTGCGATAAACCCCCCTTTTTTTCGTGGCGAATCACATAATACAATGCTTGTAAATATAATTGTATAGCTTTGATAAATCATAAGGATAGTTTAAGCATAATAACAGATAGTCCAGATTAATTTTTGTTTATTTTTTACCAGCTATCATCGTTTTAATACATGCCACCAAACTACAGTTCAAGATACACATCGAACTTGAAAACAAATGTCGGGAGCGTCTTATCTGAGTATCCACTGTTTACCACAACATCAATATACGTGATTTGTAAGAGAATGGTTGAAATAGCGTGGCATTCAAATTGATACGCCGCCACACTTGCTGGAGCTATTACGTGTTGTAGTTGAAATCCATTTATATTAAACAATCAAATGTACATTTGTGTTTAATTCATTGTCTATCAGTATTGTTTTAATTTTCCAGTTACTATGTTGTTGAGTTTTGTCCTTATTTGTGCAGTTGTTCTAGTCGTAATCAGTCTGGACACTTTATGGATGATGGAACTTGGCGGCACATCCCCTGATGTAATGTACGTTTGAAGATGTTCACGAAACACGTTGTTTTCATCTTCTGTCCATCGTGGTCGCTTAATCGTTGTCTCGATCTGGACCTCTGTTCAATATATATATAAAGTGGGTTTTTAGAAAATAAGTTCTATCCGACGTCTGGGGATATTACATGAACATGTATAAAACAACTTTAACATATTGAAACTACTTCAAACAGTATTGAAAACGAGTGTGGTTCCTCCTAACGGTCAGACCATGATAAGACAATAAACTATATCATTGCAAAGCCATATTAGTAAAAATATACTCCTTTTAAAGAATTAGATTAAGGATAACTCGGACCTCTTTTTTAGTTGTAATTTGTAAATAAAAGTATCAAGGGGGTTTATTATTTGGACAGTATAAAACAAAACTATTATTCATTATTTAATTTCTTTTCTAAGAAAATAAATAATGAATAATGGTTTTGTTTTATATTTTCCTTTCATGGTTTGTTACATAATTCAGCCCAACAAAATAGTTAGTCTCTGTACGATCATATAATTGTTTCAAGTCAAAAGAAACATATGTTTCATTATGGATACATCATGGAACAAAAAAAAAACACTTTAGGCAGCAAGTGCCTGATCAGCATCCAAGCTGTAATAAGACGTTCAAATGCAATCATGCATCATATAAACACTTTTTGTAAACATCCAGATAAAGATATGTACTATATACATATCCTGTTTTGAGGTTGTACGTAGGTTAAACGCCAAACAATTCGCTTTATGATACCTCTCCGCACTTTTATTTTGCTTTTTTGCTCAAACATACATGTTAACTAGGTGTTTATAATCGTTTTTTTAGGTTTGAGAAATTACTCTATTCTTAGTGCTAGATTTTATGTATTTTTAAAGCGACTTAATATTCATCAACGAAACGGGAACGTCTTAAATTAATAAATTTATTATTTCGTTCCGTTCCGTTTCATTTTTCAGTTTAATACATCCCATAAAATAGGTACAATCATTTCACATCCATATGCTATGCTTAATGATAATCCGTGAAAGGGTCTTTTAAGCATAACGCGCAGATCTAAGAGCTTAAAATCGTTGTACGATCCATTCTAAACCCAAATTTACCTAGTTTTCGTACTGGACACACGCGCGCGCGCACACACACCATGTGAAGTATTACAATATTTACAATCAAAAATAATACATTCGTTTCATCGTAACATCTAGATCACAGATGGCGCATATGGTAAACCGTAGACGGTTATCACACCGAGTTGTATGAGGTAGGAGTCGTATATATGTGTATTTGAATATATGCCACATAATCCGGTTTAGAGATTGCACCACATAACTCGGTTTAAATCTTTATAGCCCGGCAGGATAGTGAAAAAAATCTTTCAGTTAATGATGCAAGCATGAAACTTTTCATACCTAAAGTTTAACTACTCCTAAATTGGAAAAACACATTAGCCACGTGAAATTTTCGTTACGGCGGCCATTTTCCAAGATGGCCGCCAAACCCTTGATTTTCATTGTATTTACCTATGGTACGTTTCGGTTTTGTGTTACTGTTGTGTTCGGAAACATTGTACTGGAATATAAATGGTTTCTGTGGACATATATAATTATAAGCTTTCTAAACATATCCAGTAATAAGGTTTTAGAAGTGTTTTTGCGAATAAAATAAAAGAAAAGGTTCCTCTTCCCATAATTATTTAGTAGAATTTTTATCATTTTTTTAGGAAATGTGGAAGATAACCAAATTAAAGCTCATAATACGTATCTTTTATGTCTATTTCTATTTAGGGTAATAGTAAAATTGACAACAAGTGAGATTTAAGCGTCAGAAAACTATTTCATAACTATGAAAAGAAGAAAAACGGAAACTTTAAAATTGAAAAAAAATTCTAAAAAAAAAAAAAAAAATCAATGTCGTATCTACGGACTGTAAATGAAAATATTTTGTCAAATTAATAATTAATTTCTTAATCAAGTTGATATATCGGTCTTACTTACCCTTATAACAAAAATAATATATATAAAGAGTGGTCGTCAAAGCACAACCTGGGCATACTGGTGACGCCACTGCTGTGAAACTCAGCATGGGGTCCAGTGTCAGCTATTTTTTTTAAATTTTAGTATCCCAAATGCTATCAAGCTTGCCCCACATACATTATCGCCATGGTAAATCTTGTATGTTTGTGAGATAGCCGCACCTGAATTGACAGGGTATGCCAGCGCGGGAGAGCCGAGCCAAGGATAACGGGGCTTTAGTTATCCAGAAGGTGTACAGATCGGACGGGATTTAAATGGCACTGGATGAACGATCGGGCTAGATGTAGGGCTTTTTTATTTTGGTTCGAATCTAGTTGTATCCCATACACCAATGTGCTTGTTATTTTTTCAAGGTGGTAAAAGGATAACCCCTCGGCCTTGGATTATCAGATATACATTTTGACAGCAATTGTTTATATTGAAAATAATCTAAATGATGACAGATTCGACGGTAGTATCGCTATCTAAAGTAACTGATTGGCAGAAATGTTGTCTGTGTCAAACAGTCAAAGATGAGGATCTGAAATCTCCCCCTTCGAGGTATGAGGTGACACCAGATAGGGATGGCTATGCAATGATAGCAAGGAATCTTCCCTTATTTAAAGAAATACATCAGTTACCGATTATACTGGAACCAAAACGGTTAGACGATGGAGATGGAATAGCAGAGACCTTAAGGAAGAACAAAGCTGTATACCATCAGAGCTGTAGACTCCTGTTTAGTAACAGCAAGCTTGAGAGGGCGACGAAAAGGTCAGCTGGTCCCAGTAAGACTGTGAAAATTCCCGAAAAAACTAGACGGATGAGCTTGGAAACTCAAGTATGTTTTTTGTGTGAAAAGAAAGATCCGTCGCATGATCTCCGCCGTGTCATGACAATGGAGTTAGACAAGAGGCTGAACGAATGTGCAAGGACTCTAAATGATGGTAGACTTCTAGCAATTTTAAGTGCAGGAGATGCTGTCGCCCAAGAACTACAATACCATCGGTCGTGTTTAACAAAACTTTATAACAGGGAGAGGTCACATATAGTTATAGAGGAAAATATACCAAATGAAGACATATTTATATCCTCAAGTTTTCTCCGAGCTTCTTGTCTACCTTACAGAAACCATAACAAGTAGCAATGAGCCAGTGTTGTTTCGATTAGCAGATTTAGTCAGTCTCTATCGGCAACGATTGATACAGCTCGGTGTTGACGACCCTAGTATTAATTCAACAAGACTGAAAGAACAATTATTATCTGAAATGCCCGAATTAGAAGCGCATAAAAAGGGGAGAGATATACTTTTAGCATCTACTGAAGATGTTGGTTCAGTTTTATCAACGGCCATGGATTATACTGAAGCCATCATTATCACCAAAGCTGCAAAAATCATACGAAAACGTATGATCGATCATAAGTCCTCTTTTTCTGGAACATTTGATGACAGTTGTGTAGAAGATTCAATTCCATCTGTACTTCTTCAGTTTGTTTCTATGATAGAGCATGGGGCTGACATTAAATCTCAGCTACGATTTGGAGCGTCTAAAACAGATTTGGCATTATCTCAGTTGCTTCAATATAACTGCTACACGAAATATCAAACTGAAGGAAAACTGTTACGGCATTCAAAAGATCGTGAAACCCCTTTTCCTATATTTCTTGGACTGTCAGTATACTCGAAGACCAGAAAGAAACACCTCGTCGAATTGTTACATGATCATGGCCTAAGTATATCTTATGACAGGGTTCTGGAAGTTTCTGCTCAACTAGGTGATGCTGCAGTTGACAAATACAAGGCAGAAGGCGTTGTATGCCCAAACATCTTAAGAAAATCTGTGTTCACTACGTCAGCTATGGATAATATTGACCACAATCCATCAGCCACATCGTCATTCCATGGCACGAGCATATCAATATTCCAACATCCCTCGGCAGGACATGAAGGAACTTTGCAAGAACGATGCCAGATTGATACGAAAGTAAAGACAATCTCCAAGCTTCCTGAATCGTACACAAATGTTCCGCCCGCTTTCTTCGGGAACAAAAATCCTCAACCTCCACATGTCGAAAGCCCAAACCTTCTTACGTCTGTTGATCTTAAACCGGATTTCGAATGGTTACAAAAGGTGTGTCTTTCTGACACGGTTAATTCTGATAGAGTTGACATATCATGGGCGGTCCATCACTCTTCAATGAAGAGAGGCCCTTCATTTGAGGTTACCATTACATCATTATTGCCACTTCTAAGGGAACAAGCTCATTCTGTTGCAACCATTTGTCATTGCTTGAACAAAATCAAGGAAGTTGTATCTCACCTGAATCCGGGTCAAGTTCCTGTGGTAGCTGCTGATCAACCAATATTTGCCACAGCATAACAGGTTCAGTGGCACTGGCCAGACAAGTACGGCGAAGACAGATTTGTGATTATGTTTGGTGGACTTCATATTGAAATGGCTGCTCTGAAATCGTTAGGTACTCTGTTGCAAGATAGTGGATGGACTACTGCTCTTGTAGAATCTGGAATAACAACTACCGGTACTGCCGATTCATTCCTTTCTGCATCAAGTGTGACAAGGACACGTCAAATGCATCAAGTGACAGCTAGTTGTCTGTATAAGCTTTTGAAGGAATCTTATGAGGCATATGTAATTGAAGTACGGACTGATGATCAACAGGAACAAAGTTTCGAAGATTGGTGTGACATGCGCAAGACCCAGAGCCCGCAATTTCAGTATTGGTATTTGATATTTGAAATGGAACTTTCAATATTAGCCCTGATAAGATCTTTCAGAGAGGCAAATTTTGACCTGTATTGCCAAGCTTTGCAAAAACTAATACCATTCTTCTTTGCAAACAACAATATCAATTACGCTCGCTGGTTACCAATTCATCTCAGAGATATGTTACGTCTTGGTAGCACTCATCCTCAAATAAAGAGTGAATTTATCAAGGGCAATTTCGTAGTTCATAAATCCAAACGTGGATTCTCTGCTTTGGCAATGGATCAGGCCCATGAACATGCAAACGCTGTCATTAAGGGAGAAGGTGGGGCGATCGGTATTACAGAAGATCCCTCTGCGCTTAGAAGATGGATGGTTGCTGGTCCAGAAATAAGCCATCTTGTCAAAACGTATGAGGAGATTTCTGAACAGAAAGAAGCAAACGAAGAAGAAAGGCATCTTGAACAGACTACTCATGCACAAAGAACTTTCTTGGATCGCGTCTCAAAGTTGTACAACACTATAAGAGAGATGGATAATCCCTTCATGGAAGAATCAAAAGATCTGTTGACTATTGATTCAAAACAAGTTGCCCACCCGAGTGTAGCTGAAAGGCTTGCAACTCATTATGAAAAGGGCAAGGAAAAATTTGATGAATTTATAGCCAGTCTGTCTCCTGGATCAGAGAGCAAGTTTTATGACCCGATAAAGAAGCAGAAGTTAGCTTTTTTCTCTCAAAATCCAGATGATTCATCTAAAGATATGAAGCAGAAAATACTGAAAGACGATTGTGCACTCTTCTCACAGTTGTTCATATCTTGCCAAGCCAGAGACTGATTTGAATGACTTTTTCAAACACGAGAATCAACCTTTCCCTGCAACCTTGAGTGATGGTGGTAGACTCCATTCATGTCAGAAATCCCAGCTTGCAAGTATTCTTGAGGATGCAGCAATAAATTCTGATGAAAGTCCTGAAGTAGAGGCATTGATTATTGATGGTTCAGCATTAGTAAATTCAATTAACACCCAGAATCTCAAAAACATTTGATCAGTATGCCGAACTTGAGGTCCTTCCTAAAATGCAAAAGTATAGCTCAACATATGCTAGAACTGATATTGTGTTTGATGTTTATAAACCACAAAGCCTAAAAGCAGAAACTCGCTCGAAAAGAGGCTTCGGGACACGCCAAAGAGTAACAGGAAGAGGAAAGGTTTCCAAGAATTGGCATAGTTTTATGAGGGACAGTTCAAATAAAACCGAGCTCTTTGAGTTCCTAGCAGATAAGATTGCTGAAAACTGCACAGGTAACGTTGTTTATGTTACTCGAGGAGAGAATGTTATTTGCAATCAGATGGTTGATGTGGATCTTTTGTCTCCTTGCAATCATGAGGAGGCTGACACAAGAATATTTGTACATGTCAAACACAGTATTGAAGAAGGAAAGAAGCGAGTTATGATTAAGGCAATTGACACAGATATTTTTGTAATTGCTTTGAGCGTTTTCTCCAATCTCAAAGAACTAGGCTTACAACAACTTTGGATTGAGTTTGGTACAGGCAAAAATTTGAGATGGATACCTGTGCATGATATTACTAATGGTATCACGCAGGAAAAGTCGAAAGGTATTTTATTTTTCCATGCTTTCTCTGGGTGTGTTAATGTATCAGGTTTTAAAGGGAAAGGCAAGAAATCTTTATGGCAAACCTGGGATGTGTGCCCAGATGTATCTTATGTGTTCAAGAAGTTAAGTAGATATCCCCCAGTAGTAGATGAGATGGATATTCAGATCCTTGAGATGTATGTTGTTTCCCTATACGACAGATCAAGTCCTGTGACAACCGTTAATGAAGCAAGATTTGACATGTTTGCTCGAAAACAGCGTTCGTTTGACCCCATTCCACCTACCAGATCAGCATTAGTTGAACATATAAGAAGGGCATCTTACCAGGCAGGTTGCATTTGGGCCCAATCCATGGTATGCATAATGGAAGAAACCAATCCAAGTGACTGGGGTTGGACGCTTAAAGACAACACATGGAGTGTTGTGTGGACTACACTTCCTCAGATCGCAGATTCGTGTAAACAACTAACCAAATGTGGTTGCAAGAAAGAATGTCGAGGCCGATGCAAATGTCACAAACTGAGTTTACCTTGTACTGCTCTTTGTAGTTGTATCTGTGATACATGTAGTTAGTTTAATTAGCTTGGATTGGATTGGATTGATGCCAGACACGAACTCAAAAAGGGGTTTGTTCAATATTGTATTATTTATTGTGTGTACATATTCTTTAATTTAGTTCTAAATGATGTAGAAAGGCTGTTTGCCTCTTGAAAACTGTTTAGTTGAATAATGTTCATTCTGGAGGAGATTTTGTTCATTGAATATATTGTATTGTTGTTATGTATTAGATAATTTAGATTTTTTCCCGCCAATTTTAGTTCAAAATGATGGCTTTTGCATATTTGTGTTGAAATGTGTATATAGTAAGGTCAGATACTAAGAATTGTAACATTTTATACGCCTGTTGGAATTTTAGGTGCGATTTAGACTGTTTCTCCTTTAAACCTGCATTCAATGTCCGCCATCTTGAAAAATGGCCGCCATATTGAACTTTTTTCTTGGCTAATGTGCTTTTTTGTCAGAGGGATAGATGAGCTTAATTCATGCAAAATTTGGTGCTTGCATCATTAAGTGAAAGATTCTTGTGATATTTTGAGTTAAGCTGCCCAGCTAATACTCTGGCGATAAGCGATTGGGAATATGACAGATCCAGCTAACATTTCAATGAATTCCCAAGTAAATTCGCTGTCACCTGACAGACATGTGTGTCGTAATAGAATCGCTGAAAACAAAATAACTTTTATATGTCAGATATTAGCTGTGTATGGTATAATCTTAGCTGCTGTTATAAATTTGACTATGCAACCCCCAGATAAAGATCTATGGTTGGTTTTGTTAAACAGTTGCATTGGTTATGTATTACCTGATCCCGGATTGAAATATAAGAAAAATACAACTAGATACTCATATGATTAAAACTTTTAGTAAGATATGTATAAACTATGCATACAATGTTTAAAGAAGAAAAGTATAGTAAATTAAACATAAATATTAACCTATGTTATGTCAGTTTTAATTTTGTATATATGTTTTGAATACATGTGTATTATTCTCCAACAATAAATGATTTATTTTGAAGCATAATATTATTTTTGTCGTCAACTTGTAAACTAGCAATTGCATGTAAATATGTCATGTGGTGAAATTATATTGAATTAAAAGCCATAAGGTCATCAGTCTCTTTAGTTCTCGAACTTCCTTCGAACCAGGATTTACGTGGTTAAAGTGTTAGAGCAGTTTGTTCCGCTAACCCTCAATTAGTCAACTCATTGACCATCATGGATATTCAGAAAATTTTCCTTTGGTCAGAAACCTTATTAATATTCATATCACGTGATAAGGAAACTCTGAAAGAACTTAACTCGTCTTGTAATATGTTGTAATTTTTTATTTTTTAGTTCTTTGTACTTTTTAGTGATGGCACACCCTGCAACGGACGAACAATTTCTAATGGAACACAAACCTTTGAAACACCGCATTGACCCGCCGACAACGAAAAACGACTAAAGCAGCAGCGGCAAGGATATTCACCCTCTGGGACACGTAACTGACTTTAATTACTTAGCTATAACTTTTTTGAACTTATTTGATCTACATAGTTTACAACAATGACACACACTGCATGAGGCACATATTTTAACATAGAACTTAAAAGTATATGTTTTATCTTTACAGATACCAGGAAGGAGAGATGTCCGCTACCTCTCTGTTGAAACAGGTGTCCATAGTGTACAAAGTCAGATTAACACGGGAAGATTCAACTGACAGTGATGAGTGAAAGAATTTGTCCGTTTCTGTTCTTTTCTTGTATATGTTAAAATAATAAATTTGTCATTTTTTAGTATCAATAGTCAAAGAAATTGACTTTATTTAAGTTCTGTAAAATGTGTTTATTACTTGTATAAAATGTTTTTTGTGTCTTTGAATGTTTCTTGTCAATATTTCTGTTCTGTTCTGTTCTGCAAAACGTGTAAAAAATATGTTTGTTTCTTTAAATGTTTCATGTCAATTAAATATTTCATATATTTTATCAAAATCATGTTTTTCTTTAGCTTTTCCATTTAACCCATTAGACCTGAAATATATAATGTATCATACAAGATATTCGTACGAACTATTCTATGCCCGAAGTGTAAAAAACAACAATTAAACTACATCGTGGATTGCTCAAACTCAAAAGAATCCATACATTACTTCCGAAATTGAATATTTCTACAGTGAAACGGTAATTTTTAACAGTAAAAAAATAACACTTGTCTGGATTTTTTTCTTGAGGTGTCGAGTTGTCTGAAAAAGGTGTCGGTTTGAGCGAAAAGGGGTCGGGTTGACCGGGTGTCGGTTTGTCTGGGTGTCGGGTTTGGATACCCCCCCCCCCCCGTTACTGTAGAAATATGTAACTAAATTTCAGTTTATTGCAACAATTTTGCATGAGCTTGCTCATGTTTTACGCCTCAATTGTAATCATGACAAGCATTGGCTCCGTACGTGTTTTTTTAATGTGTTTATTGTCAGTGCATATACACGATTTTAAATATAGAAAGTACTTTTGGCGCGTTGCACTGGGGACACAATCATACGTTAGTAATAGGTTATGTTAAACGTTTGTGTGACATTGAAACGGTGGGTTTCGTACACACGTCGGTGATTTTGAATATAACGTATATAAAAAGGAACTATTATTCTTTTATTAATATGTCCGATGATTAACTTGGGACACATAAATGTACCACTGTCCGCACAGCTGTGCAACTGGTTGGTTATTACGTGATTAGTAGAAATGAGTTTTCACATGCGTACGAGTTTATGTACGCTACTTATACGCCTTGATAAAAAAGGAGAAAGCTAAAGTCTGTTTCCAGTGCAAGGTCCGTGAAGCACTTGAAGTTAGTCCAGGCACCTCTCGGTTCAGTTGGAAGCAGTGTGGTGTTGCTATGATTTAATAACTTACATATATATATATATATATATATTATATATATATATCATATTATCACATCGAGGTTGACGCACTGTATTCTACTGTAAGTAAGAACTAACCAAACCTCTTCTGACATTTCATAATCGTTTTTCTTGCTCCAGCACCAACCGTCCGTCGTGTGACTGGGTCGGTGATGATGTCTATGTGTCCCTATGGAAATATTATTTTGACGTAGAGGTCATCGTAGTTTTTATTTATTTGCAAACAACATTGCCTAGCAGTTCCCCGAAATAACTAAAGAATCACCGCATAAGCTGGACACACCATTAAAGAAATACATCTTTCCACACACCCATTGCATGAGGACAAATCTAGAATGTGTTGACTAAATCAATGAAAATGTATCTAGGTCACAGAAGCGTCCTCACATGTTTAATACATGACGCATGTTGTGTACGCGTTCTGTTATAGTCGTTAGTTAAATTAAATGTGAAACAGAACGGTAGATAAATCTGATAATATATATAAACAATGCTGGCTTCTCTGCGCGTGCGCTACATGTGCTTTCCTTTGTTTGCGAGACATCAACTATTGAAAAGTAGTGTGTAGTTTCAGAAATATTTGTACTTTACTAAATTAGATAGAACAAACATAATTCCTATACTAGACCAGTTATCATCGTTATAATTGTTAAATCAGTGTCTACATCATGTTAAATTGTGATAAAATAATTGAAAGCGTAAGAGGCGGCCACATGTAAACATTCGAAATTAATGTCAATATTCGAAACTATTCATTTTGTTTTATTCTAAATATAACACTGCTGAATGTATCATTATACACCGACATTTTTTTTACTGTTTCGCAGCAAACTAGCCGGTTATATTTAACGATGAACGTCTGCGTCCCGAGCAGTGGTTTGGCATTAACGGAAGATAGATAACAAAGGGACGGTATTTTAAGAAATTATAGTAGTACGTTTCGTACTCTAGATAATTTTCTATACTCACATCTTTTGATGTTTGTTTTAATTGCTAGAACAGATGTATCCAATAGCATAATTATCGCTTTACTATAACAAAAAAAGCATTACAATAAATGTAATTTAGAAATGATAAACTACTGGTGCCTAATTTGAAGGGTAATTCTATCCAATTTGCTTTACAAAGATTCGTTTTTCACTTTATATAAATATTGATCTCTATACTCGATACAAATATATACATATTTTCAGCAAATATTATTTTATTGATGTTTTTGGAAATCTAATAAAAGATAAATTGTGATTTCAGACCTGTGATCTCAGGCACGTAAACATGTGTGTTGAAGATACATCCATAGTTTTCAGCTGGTACCGCATGGAGGTGTGATTATGACGTGTTGTTATATAACATATAACGTTTTAGTTTATACTAATTTATTTTAGCTCAATTGCGATGGAAGCTCAGAGCTTATATGAACCGCTTTCGAGTCCGCTTCCTAGGTAGAACCAGTACTGAGTGTTGTTTTATGAGAGGCATTGGGGTCGAGCTGGCGATCGAACCCTCAACCTCTGGCGTGAGCGGCCAACACTATCCATTAGACAACCGCCCCGCTTTTACGTTTTATGACAACCATTTACAAGCCTTATTTTATTCTTTTATTGACAGAAGTTCGTTGTTTTGCCAGTAAGCCGTTTCTTTAGTTTTTTTCGTTTTGATTGTTCTGCTGACACTTTCAGCCCATATACTGATCCGCACATCTTAATGCGTGAATTGGTTGATATGCTACCGGTCTGATAGCATTCCGCAATGGAGAAGAGTTTCCCTTGTATGAAGCGTGATTTCATCCGCTGTAGTTGTTACAGTTGCAAAAGAACCAACTGAAGATAGAATGGGGACATGTCGTCGGCGGTTTTCTTGTTCATTCTTCGCTGCCATTCCTCGACATCGTTGTTGCGTAGAGCTTCCGTAGATTCTGGGGTTATTCTGTTACTGTTTCTTAAAATTTGTCAAAGGTTTCTGGGATATGCTCTTTCGGTAAAAATGATAGAACAAGAAATTGTCTTACAAACTTGTAGACGTTATTTCTCTTGTGTATATGTCACCTGAAAATCAGAAATAATATTACTTTACAATATTATTACCGTGACTGTACAATAAAATTTTTTTATAACAATGTAGCATCATACGATATTAAATTTAAATAATGAGTAACGGGGACAATCAAATGAGCTGAAACACTAATTATTTAACAGGCTGGCACAGGACTAGTTTGCTAGCACAATACGATGTAATTATAAACGAACCTTCAAATCTAGTTCTTGTTCTTGTCTCCATACTGCCTGTCCCCAATGAAATGCAGTTCCGTATCGCTGAATTAATAAATACTGATCTAAGAGCCTGCCAGAGTCCTGTTTCCAAATCTAACACTAATCGTTATACAGCTGGTGCGTATGTCATAATATTCTTGAGCCTTTTCAAGACCTGAATAAAAAAAAATAACTAAACCGTTATGAGCAAAGAAGTATACAATAAATCAGTTTATTATTTTTCGAGTTTGAAATATCTTTTAATTTTGAGCGAATAAGTTTACTATAAATAACTATTATTTTTTTAAGTTTGAAATGTCTGTGAATGTTAACTTGTAGTTTTGACTCACCTTCTTGTAATCTGTTTTGTTATCTGTCTTTTTGACATTACGGCGTAGGCGAGAGGAGCTTCTGGTAAAAATTGATAAATACAGATAATATTATTTCACAGAAAGTATACAAACTTGCGTGTGATGATTGTATAAAAGGTAAAAAGAATTGATTGTCTAATGTTAAACAAATGTTATCTGACTATGGCTTTGAATATATTTGCGAAGATCCCTCAATGATTGTCATTAATAATTTTATTCATTTATTTAAACAAAGAGTTATTGACAGTTTCCTACAAAATTGGTATTCAAATAAATCCGATAGTGGTGTGCCAGAATTTAATTACAATATTAAAACTTCTTTTGCTTACGAACAATATATATATATATATTTTTTAATTTCAGTCACCAAAAATATGGTGACCCATTTAATCACCCCGTAATAGGTCTGTGGGGGTCGTGGTGGGCCATGCCCAAACAAACCGTACAAATAATTGCATGTTTTTATATATATATATTGTAAGTATGTATAACATGGAGCATATAAAAAACATAAAAAAAAACAATGCATATTTAAATGGGGAGTTTTTTTATGTCATTACAATTATATAGAGGATCTCCACCAAAAAGACTGATTTTAACATTATTTTTAACATGATATAGTTCTATATTAATCAAAGACAAAAGTAGCAAGAAGAATAAGCTATAATTATATTAAGAATGAATGATCAAGACAAACAAAAATTATAACAGATATCTTTTCAATTCATACATTTGACTTTTCACCATGAATAATTATACCAAGTTTTATTTCTACCAGGTATTCCAAACGGTTTAACAATACGAAATATATAATAAAAAATAACAGTACAAAAAATAGCAATAAAAAAAAGGTAAAATATTTCTTTTGGAGATGTGACTTTGCTTTTTCAAGTGAGAACAAAAAAAAAAGGAAAAGAGAAACAACAGGGAACACATTTGGCAGTTTGTTTAAACATATTTCATTTAATTGGGGAACACATTTGCAGTTTGTTTAAACATATTTCATTTAATTGATGATTGGTCTAGGCAACAGTTATGACTAACAGTTGACCCTGTTATTTTTTAAAAAAAAACAACAAAACAAACAAGCAAAAGGAATTCAATTAAGTAACAATATTAGTACAAAAAAGATTCATATGCATTCCAGTATTTTTTCAAATTTTACTAATGTATCTTTATTTTTTGCATTTAATTTTTCACTTTGGTATAAATATTTTATTTGTGGTTTGTATTGTTGAAAACTGGTTGTCTTTCATCTAACTTGCACTTATAAATGTAATATTTTGCATGTAGTATTAATTTATTTAGAACACTGTCATATTTAATTGACTCAAAGATAATATCTTTCACAGACCATTTTGGTTGAACGTTTATATTTTTGTCAGTGCATAGAGTTTCAAAATTAGCCCAAAATGTTTTTGTATATTTACACTCCCAAAAAAGATGCGTAATATTTTCTATATGCTGTTTACAAAACGTGCAAGAACTATCGTCTTTTATCTTCATTTTTGTCAATAAATAATTTGTAGCAGTAATTCTGTGATTTATTTTGACCTGAAACTATTGTAGCTTGGTGTCTTTAGTGCAACTAAATGGTATTTTAAATAATTTATTCCATTCCTTATCTATATTTAGTCCGTATTGATTCCATTTAGAAATGGATGTTGGTAATACACTGGACCTATTAAGTACATCATAAATAACTCGACAACCTTTCTTTGTACTTGTTATAACAGAAACTATAAGTGGGCTGACCGGATTTTCTAGTTTTATTGCTAGGTGAGTAAACTAAAAGTTTGAAGGTAAGTACGTACTGCGGCAATCATGCCTTCATATTCTATAAAATTTGAATTAACAGAAAAATTTTCTTTAAATGATCTAAAGGACAGAAGATTACCGTTTTCATTTATCAGATCATTGATCTTATTGTTTTTAAGATTAGGTTTTGGTTGTATAAGAGGTTTTAATACCAATGTAGAGGTCTGAGTCTAAGATGAGATCTTAAAATTACCAGGCATAGAATTAGTATATGGCATTGGTTTATCTTTTAGCCAGGTGATATCAGTTTGTATCTCAATACACCTTGTTACTTTTTTCTCTACATTTCTACTCACTTCAGCATATGATTTGCCTGAAGGAGCAGATGAAGATTGTATGTTAACAAGGCGTCTTGCTTCTGGAAATGATATTTTTTTCTCCAGCTTAATCCGTTGGACCTCGCGTTCAATTTTCAAGTTTGGACATTCTCTAGAGAAAGCCCCGTGGCTCCCGTTGCAATTAACGCAACAGGCGGGTTTAGTGCACGACGAGAAGTCTGTGTGTCCCGCTTCACCGCATTGGGCACACACCGCGTATCGTCTACATCTCTCTCGATGATGTCCAAACTGTTGACAGTTAAAACAACGAAGAGGATTTGGAATGTACATGTCAACAGGTAGACAGATAACCGATCTTTATAGTTTTGGGAAGAACTGGGTTGTTAAATGTATAAGTGTGTTGGTAGGTTTAACAATGCCATTTTTCTTAGTAGTGATCCTGGTAACCTCTGAAACTCCCTGCGATTTCAGATTTACACTCATTTCCTCAGTAGTACACTGTTCCAGTTCCCTGGAACGAATGACGCCTTTGGAGGTATTGAGTGTAACATGAGGACGGACCTCTACTGGTATATCCACAAATCGTTTTACTGATAGTAGATTGTCCGAGTGTGATTTTTTTAAGCATTCAATGAGGATTTTTTCTGATTTTATTTTCTTCACCTCCCGCGACTCACCGGCAAAACCAAGTATTGCCTTGTGAATCGCAAAAGGTGAAAGTTTTGTTACTGGTCTTTTAGCATCAGTTGAAGTAATGGTCAAGAATCGAGGCCAGTTCACGGTATGTATATCATCATCTGATTCAGTCCCAACAGAATCGTGTCGAGCACGCTTGTGTAAAGACTGAGCAGGTATAGGTCGGTTAGTATTGTTTTGGTGTGTTTGTTTTGAAGCCATAATGAGTTTGTGTTTGGTTCGTTGTCCACGTTTCTCACCCGCCTCGGAGCCCAACAAGGGGACACATGCTGTGGATATCCGACAGACATGATGCCATGAATACGTAAACAATATACTCCAGCAAAGTAATACATCAGATCCCGCATACCATCCGATTGATGTAAATTCAAGTCCCGACAAGACGAGAACCGCACCAACATCCATCTAAAATGGCATACGTATAACCATATAGCATTTCACTTAACAAGATTAGCCCATAAGCCATTATAGTTTTCAAGGATTTGAGAGTAAGATTACTAATATATATTCATAGAAAATAAATAAAGACAAGTAAATGAGAATGGAAAAAATCAATGGGGATGAAATGATACATGACAAAATATAATCCAAGAAATATATCATGACAGACCGATTGATCAAGACCGGGCCCATCCGACCTCCCGTCTTGACTTGAAATCCGGACCAAAGTGGTGTGTTGCGTTGCAGACTCAACCACCAGGACTCCTTCATCCAACCGCACGGGTCGCCACCCACGGTCAACAGGTGGGTTCCTTTTCGGGGAGGGTCTTACCCCTCTGCTTGGAACGAGCAGTCGGCAAATTCTAATCCCTACCGACAGGGGGGGGGGGGGGGGTGAAAAAAAAGGGGTGTATATAGCATCCCACATTCTTTAAACCCTCAAAATACGACCTAGAGCCGTTATCATTGTTTCTTAAGAAGTTTAAACCATTTCGGTTTTATATCAGTTTTTATACGTTGATTTACAGTTGTCTCCCTTGGCACATGCTCTACGCGTATGACTTTGACGCCCGCGTGGTGTTTATAACACCTCACAACATTTACCTTTAAGATATAACACCACAAATTTAGGTTGTTCATATTCCATAGAATTTCACCCCTGTTTTCAGATATTGGTTAAAAGTTGCCTTTTTTCATTTGATTTTGAATCAAGGATAAATTGTGTTGGGCAAAAAAACTAGTTTTTTTTCTGGTTTCATTGGGTCGGTAGGTCGGCGGATTTTTTTTTAAAATTGTTTAGCTTTCATTCATGCTTTGATGTACATTTGGAATACATTTATCGCAGATAACAGCATACATGACGTTCTTTATTTTAATATGCTGTTTGACAATAATGCATTAATATATGAATTAATATGAAAACTGTTACTGTTATTTTGATAAACTCTTTTGGAAAAAAACACTCGACGCCATGAATGATTTTCTCAAAAAAAGTTACTATCACGGATACACAACATGTGGCACCGTTTTTTTTTTTCGAGAGGCGGACCTAAGGAAAGTACGGAAAGCTTAATACTCTTAAATCGGAAGATTTTCCCAAACCCCGACTTGTTGGTTATCTTTAAAATGCAAATCTAGGCTTGTGAAAGTGGGACTTGTCTGTAAAAGGGGCTCAACGTTGAACATAAATTTTAAGCGGTGCTGACATTGACGGCAGAAAATTGATCGGAACAGATAGTATGGAAATCCTTCATTTACACATTTAAATATTAATTGTAAGATTAGCTAGATTGTAAGTTGAAGGTTGATCGTAATTTCATCCAATACAAAACTCCCCAAAGGTTCACACACAGATACGCAGCCAGCAGCAGTGAGATCATTTGTAGAACAGCATTTGCAAAGAAATGTGTGACAAATATTTGGAGGGTGAATTGAGGAAGAATCAAACATTCGGTAGAGACCGGGTGCGTGTGCGTGTGTGTGAACCCTTGGGGAGTTTTGTATTGTTAACCTTTAACTGTAGCTGCACATGTTATACCAAAAATTACCATATACAATGTTACTTCATAATACCACATACTTACGACTTTTACAACATGTATATGGAATTCTACAATACAAAAATGACTTTATAGAAATATATATGCAATCATACAACACTTACTTATTGTTTGAATTATTGCAACTTTTCACACGCCATAAATAGTCACAAGCAGAGAATATTGCAATTTCAGTTAAACATGAGGCCTACACATTTAACGTCACAACGTATTTTAAATTTACATGTACACGAGGTACAAAGAAGGTGCCGCGTGGCGTTACGCATAAGGTTTTCACGTTTCTATACAAGGCGTTTGGTTGAAAATTTAGCGCATCGATTAGTCTGCGATGATTACTAAGTTTAACTTAAAGTTTGCATGTATATTGCTAATTATAAACAAGTGCACTTCCGATTTAGGTATATTATACTGTCGACTTTTAACAAGGTAAGTTTTTATATTGTTTAGTAAGACTATTTACAATGCAATTTTGAGGTGTTATATATTCACTTTCCATGACATGTGTGCCGGGCATATAAATATGTGGTGGTATATAGACACCTCATATTGTATATACACATTTTTGGTAATTATTACAGAAGTTGTGTGGTGCTATATAGCAACCGCATAGTTTATAGATGTTATTTGTCACCAGTTAAGAAATTTTCAAATTTCATTTGGGAAGTAGAGCAGTTTGTTGTAAAAAATATTATGACTGGTGAGAAATGCCGCCACATTCAAAAACTTAAAAAAACGGCAGAAAAACGGCCATTTTGGTGAAACCTTGGTCTCTTTCGTCGGAAATTATTAACGCAAAATCACATTATTTTTTAAAGAAATTTATATGGCAAGAACTCTTGATAATTATTCTTTGTAACAAAAGTGAAAATGATGCCGGAATGAGATATTCACAATGTGGTGAAATCCGGTGCCATTCATTTACATTCGTGAACCAAACAAATTTAGTAAGAATATTTACAATGCAATTGTGAGGTGTTATATATTCACTTTCCATGACATGTGTGCCGGGCATATGTGTGTGTACAGACGTAATTTATAGCAAATGCCTTCGAAACAGAGCAAAGGTATTCACAGTTTACTCTTGTTCCCAGACACAGTCATCAGTAGCATCAGTTATTCTACCTTCAATAGTTCCATCATTGTTCTCAGTATATCTGTCACCTACAGTCAAAACGATGAACCTTGCATTTGTCGTCAATCGAAAACATACATTGTGTTTTGCCGTTTATTGTAAGCAGCAGAAAGACCTTTTCCACTTAAAAGAGTATTGCGTGTACATGCACTGGAACACTTTTACACATAAATGGGTACATGTAATGTCATATTAAAATTACAGAAGTGTGTAGGTATATACAAACAACATATGGTATATATAAATCTAGCGTTATATGAACATAGCAGCTGTACATGTGTAGTATTATGTAGACACCTTAAAATGTATATACAGTCATCGGCCATAAATCAGTCATCAGTGTAAAGCAGTCCTTACAATTTGTCATTATTTTGCATATTGTAACCAATGTCGTATTCTGGCGTTTAAATTCAGGCATGAATCAATATGACATTTTTCTTAACAACTTACATGAGTCTTTTTTCTCTAACGTCTGAACCACGGGCACTTGACTCATCAGTATCTGTTTCTCAACCTTCATCTTTTAACCTTTTATGTCACCTACATTTATCGTGGTGCAACTTTAGGGAAAACATTAAATTCAGGTTATACAGTGTAAAGAAAGCAGAAGGGAAAACACTGTTATCATAAGCACACGTGCTAGGCCATCATTAAAAAAATGTTTGTTTGCGGTGCTCCTACCCACCATTTTACGGGTGGGTAGGTAGGTAGGGAATTATATTTTTTTTTAATAATTTTTTTTTTTACAGATGACAAAGGCAAATCTATATGACCCTCAGTCTGATGTAAGGGGCATGCATGTTTTAGATAACAGCACAGAGAATTCGATGACAGTGTACTGCCTCCAGTATCCATAAGGGCAGGAATAACAATAGACAGTCAGATAACGGTTGAAACACTCTTTAATTTCACACCGTAAACACTGCAAATTACAAATAACAGTGTAAACTACATGCATCTGGAAGGAAAGTGGCCCTTGGAAATTAACTCATGATAGATGTTGGCCTTTCCTAATATATCATTCATATTAAGTATACTATGCAGCCAATGAGAAGGTTTGAATTGTGTACCATCTGGGGTTATGATTGATCCACAGGTGTACTGGTACCTGTCCAGCAAGCGATGCAGGCCCCTGTCTTCGCGAACTGTCAGTGCCTTCTTGCTATATATGCACCGAGGCTTACCACATTCGTATCATTTCAATGTCATCCGCACATTCTGAGCAACAAGCAAACGGTTTGGGCAACCCTAAAAATATGATTATACAGAACATTAAATATTATGATATATCATCCACATTAGGCAAGACATTACATAAACTGCTACTGCAAAAGTACTCTGACATTTGAAACCATGAACACATTCAGTAAAACAGCAGACATGTTTTTTGTCATTCTTAAAAACAGAACTACATTTATTAGCTACTAAGATAACACACCTGCTGATCCTCTGCTACTTTTGCAGCCGATGCTGTCTGGCCAGAGGGCATGGCATGCTCTGTTGTTTCTGTCCCAAGTAGATCCATGAATGACTTGTAGTGACCTTTGTCATCTGGGTTTAACTCTGGGTCTGGTAGGAATGGGGGCACCACTCCAGAAGGATTTCGGATCGGTGCACAGCATGTCTCCACATTGCACTTCCTCACCTTCAATATACACAATCACTGTTCAGAATTTACATTTAAAACTTGACAAAAATATATTGTACATTCTGTTTAATAACTTTAGATTTTGTAGAGTAAATACATATATTATGAATATAAACCATTTAATATTTCTGGATTTTTAAAAAAAATCATAGCCATTGAATTTATCTTCAATACAAAGAATATTATTAAAATGATACTATACTTAGCACAGAGTATACTATATACTGATATTAGTTTAGTTACAACGCCACATCACCAAAGATTCTGACATTTCGAAACGTGCACCAGAGTGGAAAAGCATGACAAAATACCAACACCAAATACTGGATGAGTACATGTAAATTAGTTTTGTTAAAATTACTACAAATGGTTTTAACCCTTTCAACATTTAGCCAATACAATGTGTTCTTTGTATTATCATCTTACAAAAAGTTAATTCTGGCCTTGCCTTTTCTATTATTTTTGGCAGAAATTCATTCAAATAGTGGCCATTTATATCCAAGTTGGAGCCAGAGTGTATACAAGAATGTTCAGTAATGACTTTATCACTGAGAGGGTTATTAAACAGAGAAGTGAAAATATATATTAAAAGCGAAAGGTCTCTAGGTCTAGGTAAAGAGAGTTAGCACTACACAGAATACTTTAATACATACCTGTATAAACTCGCCGACAAAAAGAAACATTACTCTATATTAGTAACTGCTAATATTCATAAAGACTTTTTATTCTATTACTCAATGGAGAGCAGAAATTGAGCCACATATTAAACAATACTCAAAATAAACATTATTCATTTCTAAACAGAAAGCAAGATTTTATTTTTTTCCATTGAAGCAAATATTTCTACTTTAATATAATAGTACAGATATAATTTTATGCTAGCTGGCCATGTAGATAATCTGTTAATTTGTTTAAAAAATACATCAAAATAATTTCAAGTGCATTTAATACCTGGAAGATATAGTTCCGCTCCCGACAGTGTCTCTCTATGAAGTCGTTGTACATCTCCTTGTTCTTCAGGTGATTCTTGGTGTACTGTCCTACAGTAATCTCAGGATCAACTAGGCGCAACACTTTGGATTCATAGTCGACCGCCTGTTGTTTTGTTGCTGGTGCACCACTTGTGAAAGTTTTCCCTTTCAGCTGCACCCTTTCAATGCGCTCCTTCAGCTGGATAATCATAGGCGCCACAGCCTTCAACCAGGCTGGTTCCAAACCATCTTCTTTTTCTGCTTTCTTCCTGATTTCATTCATAGTGGAACATGCTCTTAGCATCTGTTCAAACATGCTATTCATCTCTCTGCCCTATGCAGAGCAACATTCTGAAAAGCAATATTCAAAAGACTCATGATACGTTTTGCTGGGTTTAGCCAGCTATGCCCTGGTGCTGTTCTGGCAGCAATCAAAATGTCAAAGTTCAATTGTTTGAAAAGGATAATTAGAGAACATTTAACTGCACCATATGTTACCCGGTGGTCAGGGCCACCATCTGTAAACAGAAGTAAATATGGATGTGGTTTATCGTCCGTTTCTGGTTTCAAGATCTGCTGCAACTCTGTAGCATGGCGAAAAGGTGTAGATGGCTGGAAGACAGAGTCTTTCAGGGTAACATGTACTTGACCACGATGAAAACTTTCAGTCACATTTTCAGGAATATCTATGTGTAGACATACAGATGGTGTCAGTGAGCCTTTTGAGCCAAGGTCATGGTCTAATGCAGCAAGTGTGCACCCTACAGGAACAATAGACTTCTTACCTCTAACCCCACTAGAAATTGCCATGCCTGGCTCACCAAAATCAAC
This sequence comes from Panopea generosa, assembly GCA_029582155.1. Lineage (NCBI taxonomy): Eukaryota > Metazoa > Mollusca > Bivalvia > Adapedonta > Hiatellidae > Panopea > Panopea generosa. The sequence continues at coordinate 38,623,166 of CM055905.1, forward strand.
TTTTGATTTATCATCCATACAAACCATGTCAGTCAGGTCTCTATATTAAACTGCATACTGCTTCATGTATTTGAAGATTGCTGCACATTAATGTTCATCAATATGCTCCGATCTTAACTGCCGGCTTTGTACCTTATGCTGAAGCTGAATACGACCCTTGTACAGTTTTGATGTGTTACGATACGAGTTTTTGGGAACAAATGCAAATAGCACAGTGCTTTCACTGGGAATGGGAGTTCCTTCTGGGCACTTTTTCGAAGTTTGTTCAATGAGATCTCTAACTGAGATGAATTTACTGAAATGCTGAATGTCACCATGGCGGCGCTCATCAGTGGCTGTGATTGAGTCTACTTCTTTCTGAATTTCCTCAAAAAATACATAAAATGTTTCATTGGGTCTACCTTTGTTACATGCACGTAGATCAATGGCTATATCAGGGTCATCAGATGAAATGGCACACCTTACTCGTGCATCAAGTGTAGGATTCTGTGCTGATGTAGCATCTAACGTCAGGTCTGAGTATATAGCACGCATTATATGTGGTGGAATGTTTACAATGCATTGATATGTTCGGGTAAATTCTCTCCGCATTTCTCGAGTGTGGTATTGTGGCAGTTTGTCTTCTAAGGTCTGGTGAACCTTTACTGCTGAAGACATCATTTCTGTTGAGGATCGATCCTCAGGAACACGCCATAGGAACACATTTTCCCAACCCAGCACCGGGGTCATATGACAGCACATCAACACTGTAAGTCAGAGAAATACCATCAAGAAACCTTCTTCTTTGATACTTGTCTTTGAAGATTTCACTGGTGTGTAAATGTTCATTAAAAAATACTGGGGTATATTCATCACATTCACTAATTACTTTGTCTAATTTTCCTTAACATGGTTTTACTGGTTCATGACATTTTGGATGATACAATACAGTGCCATAATCCCCATACTGCCGGACAGGGTGAGACAGAGATTGCCTGAACTTTTGCTTATCATTACTGATTTCTAGATATGCTGCATATGTCTGCAGAGATACCGCTAAGCCTTGTAACTGCTGTGCATAATCTCCCCAGGCCCTTGCAGTGCTTGATGTGCTCAGTCTGAATAAAACATCCGCATGTCGATTCAGCTGTGCAGACGTTATCTGAGGAGCAGCCTTACGTTTCCTCTTAAAGTCATTGTAGCCAGTGTACTTGGCAAATCTGAAACACATTTAAGTTTTAAAACACATTTAACTTAACTTTTCTCAAGCTAAACCACTTGAAATACTTAATAGTTGATTGATATAAAATGCTGTTGATTCAACGTTGTTTATAATATTTTAATTGAAGTTTGTAGTAAATTTAATACTGAGCACTGCAATATCAGAACCCAAATGGCAACAACTTTTCAAAGAAATTATGAAATCTTTTGGAAATATTTTTTAAATATTGGGAAGATAAACTGTACTGCATACCATACTAAAGTCAAATACAATGGACTGTGTACCTGGCAGGGATTTTCTTGCTTGAATCAGTCATTCTGGCATTAATTTTGTCATGGCTGCCATCAATGTACCAGAGTGTGTCCACAATCGTCATTGTTTGTCGAGTCATTTCACCTGCTGCTAGTGATGCTGGGTAACGGACATCTTCATTCTCCACAAAGTCATTGTAAAGCTTATCCTTGGCTGAAATGTTTACAAAATATTTGAAACATCTTATACTGAAGTCATGAAATAAACAATATCCATTATAAATATTTTATGACCATGCAAAAATGGTTTCGGACTGTTCAAGATGGAACCGCATATTTTCAACAGACTAAAACAAGAGTATTTTTGGATTAATTCTAAACAATTCAGACATTTATATTCTGACTCTTGGCACAGATTCCAGATTAAGGGTTTTAAAGTGGAGAAATTACAGACTTGAAAAAGTAAATATGTTTGCAAACATAACATATCTTATAAGGCTCTAATGAACGAAGCTGTGCATTGCACCATCAATTGCATTATGTGCCGATGACCCTCAGATGACAGTGCTTTGGATGTTAACACAAATCAACCAAACTTGTCGGACTAAAACATGTTTAAATCAAAGGGAGTATGCACGTAAAGGAAATGACCTAAAACAGACATCTTTTTAAAGTCAAAATCAGTCATTCCATGACGCATGTAATATTAATGATATTACATGGTTTGACTGATTTTGACTTAATAGATGTCTGTTTTAGGTCATTTCCTTTTCGTGATGACTTTCTTTGGTTTCAATAAATCTCTGCCAGATGTGAGCCCTGACATATTTTATAAAATAAAAATACCAGTGAATCGTGGTTTATCCAACTGTAACATCGGTGGCTTCTTTCTTTCGTGTGAACCTGACATCAGAACGTCAAATGCATTTGCGGGTTCACACAACATAGGTTCACCTGGGCCAGTTTCTACGGGGACACCATTCTTCACATTTATTGTAACATATTTTAAGGAACTGTCAAAGTCTGTTAGTATCTTTATCATGTCATATGGGTCTGCGTTAAAAACCTGACAATCACTTGGTTTCGATGATACAATGACTTTGGCATTTTTTTCGAAGTTTTCTACAACATTTTCATCAACATAGATCCCCTCTGTCGTATGTCAAATACATCAAACCATGTGTCTGTTATTCTGAAATTTCGTACAGCATTTTAAACGACCGAAGTCACCTTTTCTTCACCAGTGCTTACAATATTCACGCTTACAGAAAATGTAATATCCTCCATAACGGAGGCTGCCATTTTGATTTTGTATGCGTAACGAAAAAGTCCGAGAAATCCCAAAATGTAAGCGAAAAGAACCGAACGCGAAATTGGCCCAAAGAAACGAAATGAGACCAAATAAAAAAAAATCGGCAGCGGTAGCGATAATAAAGATCGGGTCGGGGCTAATTTCGGTGAGTCGGTCGGAGCACCGCAAACCAACTATTTTTTATTTATAGCCTAAGGTGATATTTGCTTTAATATCTTTCGTAATTACAGGCAATGTTGTTTTTTAAAATAAATATGTGGTGGTATCTAGACACCTCATATAGTATATATACATCTTCGATTATTATTATAGCTTATTTTTGCGGTTGATTTGTCCGTGGACAAGCAGAAATGTTTTAGATTTCCACACCTCTGAAACAATAGTTTCTCAGCTAAATACTGTAACTTTCTTATCAGAGGTTGATAAAATACATACTTGAGTTTTAATTACATTGTCCACTTACTTCCAGAGTAACGCTCATTAGGCTTCACAGTCCTACCAGATCTCGTAACCCTAACTAGTATCGTGTTGCAACGATGATATGTCTGGTATTTGTACTGTACGCTGTGACATTTCTGTGTCTGTGTGTTTTTGTGAACTTGTACTTGTTTGATGTTGCAAGATATTTGCATCAAATGGATTAACATCGTCTAATGTTTCATTTGTTTTGTGCCACTTTATGTTATTTCTTCGATACTGTGAACCATCTTGGGTTTGAACAGTACTTAGTATTATGATCTACATAACTGTATTTTGATAACTTTTGCTGTTGTCCATTATTTACCCAGTTGTACTCGTACAGAGTCATTCGACTTGAGTGATTTCTTTGGCTTAAATGATTTGCCATAACATATGATAATGTTTTAAGTGTTTATCATTTGACTCTTGCATCTTAGACTTAGTTGTTTTTGGTTAACCAGCTTTGATTATAAAGCTTTGTTTGATACTGGAACAAATGATTTTGTTCTAAGTCTTTACAATAACTGTGTGGATGAATATCCACAACACAACCCAATTAAGTATTTCTGTACTCGAGTAATGCAATAAATGAACTTTGCTTTGTGTCTTTTCCCATCAAATTCTTTGCTATCCCTAACCCCATTGCGCTGTGGGTGTTTTCATGGGTAAAACATCATTGATTTAATATCAGGCAACAAATCAACCTCAAAGAATCTACCATAGTAGTTAACAAGTATTCTTTTTTATGAAAATGAAAACGTGGAAACTTGCTAGCTATCAAAGGTTCTTTGACATTTGAGTCATTATGAGTCAAGCAAATATGACCTTCCAGAGCAAATCTGTGTTGTCATACAATACATTGTTTGCAGGTGCGGATCCAGGATTTCAAGTTAGGGGGGGGGGGGGGGTAGAATTTTTTCGGTTAAAGACTGTTTCGACGCAGGTACTACTTACACAACTATTTATAAGAGGGTAAAGAAAGTGTCTGTTACCTGATGTTTGTTACTAGTATTTAAGATCGGCCGAGTGGAGCGAGGGCATAAAAAATAGCATTATTTTGATTACAACCATCTTTTGATGAACCCAAAACGCCAAAAAATCGATGTATCGGCCAAGCAAAGCGACATTTAAGAGAGAAAGTTTCACATTTAAGTGTCTGACGGACACATATGCACGTGTAAGGGAGCAAAGCAAACACGAAAATAAACAGTCAAAAACGCAATCAGACCGATATGACCTTTTTGCGCTTCTATGACCGCTAGAAATTAAATATACGAGATAGCTGACAAACGTGAATAAACGTAATTAAAGTTCCATGAACAAACATAAGGCCAATCCCAAGGAAAACAAGTTCTATATCAGACGCCTTTCTAAGGCCACTATTGTTATTGTACCACGTCCTCACGGCGCGGCTGATACGATAACATGTACAACGGACTTATGGTGCTTCTATTTCGACCCATGGCTGTGATGACAACATTCATCGAAGGTCTCGAGGTGCTTCATCAAGACGTTTCACTACGCACTCATTACGTTTATAATAACCTCAGTGTGCTTCCACCATTTCGAACGTGTAGATTTATCGTGTAAGAAAAGGTACCACTGAGGTCACCATTGCAATGGTTTGAGTTTGCACTAACGTGCCGTTCAGTGGGTTTACGGGCGCGATCTCACTGCGTTCATACAACTTCCCACAACTGATCTTCGAACGTCGGCGACTGTACGTTTAGTGATTGTTTTGTGCAAGTCCAAGACAATCGCTGTGCCTCGACAATCATGGACGTGTTTGGTGTCCAAATTACGACTTTTACCTGTACCTTTTTGTACTTATTGGTACATTTTCATCAAGCTTATGGCCATATTGCTTCGCTCTGTCGCCATAGGAGCGCAGTTAAGTCTCCGCTCCGAAGGCAATTTGACATATGTGAAATATCATGGTTCAGGGCCACGCCATGTGAGTAGCCACTGGATCAGCTCTTGAATTTGTTTCCATGATTTTGAAACGTAATTGGCAATACGAAATGCTCAGCTTTTACAAAATAAGTTCCGTACGAACCAGGTAAGTAGGGATATATTGTCTCACGGTAGATATCAAAAGGCGTTGGGTTATCGCAAAGTAACTTTCGGTTACGTCATTTTGATAATCCCAGTATGTCATTGTCAGTGCGAGCGAAGCGAGCAAGAAAAACAAGATTTTACGTCCTTCATTCTGATCAAATTGTCTTCTGATGGTCACATTTAAAGCTGATATGAGGACTGACCTATTAAAAAGATCTTACCTCGACCGATTTCTTTTTTTTTGGGGGGGGGGGGGGGGGGGTACGCCGCTTCCGCCCCCCCCCCCCCCCCCCTTAAATCCGCCCTTGGTTTGTTTGCCCTGTTAGATTTTTAGACAGTCTGAATAATGTATTTCTGACGAATGACAGACCTATTGACATAATCTACCCTACAACTGAACTTAAAAAGGCCATGCCATTTTATATAAACGGATCCTTCCTCTTTTACATCCTTCGATATCAACAAATAAAAAAAACAATTTCTTATTAGAAACGCAAATTTTATGTCAACCATGTGTGAAAACCGATGAATAAGTGAATTTTTATGTCAGATATTCATACAAAATATATCTACTGGATCTTAACCTCGCTGCCTAAAATATAGGTATACTTCTTGGCACTATATACATTATAACCCAGTGATTTGAGAAAACGAGTGGTGATTGCATTATAATAATCAATAATCAGAGTACATTTTGCATACGGCTATTGCCTCTCGGTTGTACAATTATTCAGTAATGAGTCCGGTTGGAACGGTGTAAAGAAAAAGCCTATTTTTCCAATAAGAAAATATAAGAGAAAAGCCCACAAAAATTGTGTCCGACTTATTCTAAAAGAGCGCCCGGCTAGCTTAATCGGTAAAGGTACGGACTCGGGTTCCGAGGGCCGCTGTATCGCGAGCATGGGTGGCAACAACTCTACCACTCATCACCAATTGCTTTTTATGTGAGGTAGTTGTATTACTAAATCCTCAGTCACAATTAACCCGGTGCCCGTCCGGCGATTCTGTGTTATACCGGGTATATACAGAAAGTTGGCGTTTTGTAACAGACCACTATGACTTTCTTTTAACATTGGGTGAAACCCAACTACCTAAACGAATGGCCTTATACGATCATGGCCTTATAGCACGTGTCGTTTTACAAGCTCTTTTATCAGTGCCCAACCTTTAATGACACTTACCGACGAATACTCATTAAATACTTTTCAACGGCATGAGATATACTGCCTTTGTTCCAGTAATTGTATTGTCAAATTTGAAATGTTTTTGTGACCTTTAAAACACATTGGAGAAGGGCTTGGGGCGTATCCGTAGTGCGTATAGCTTGAGTTTTCCACAAATCATAACATGTAGTTACTGCTGTACTCTCTATAGTGTTTTATATTATAATTATTATTGTTAGTATTATTATTATCATAATTATTATTATTATGTTACCTATATGCATCGTCTACTTGTTATGCCCAATGTACATATCAAACTTAAAGATGTTCAGGCATCATGTAGTTTTTAACGAAAACCATATCACTATTCAAGATCTCGGTGACCTCCACATTTTTCCTTAAACCAACATCAATACCAAGTTTAAATAACCTAGACACAGGCGTTCTGTAGTATTTGACCGGAAACCACTGGGTCTATGGACCGATAGGGGTATAATCACTGATCAAATGATTATCACTTATTTCTTCAAACCTCAATTGCAGATAGTGGAGAATTAATACTAAAACTAAAAATCTGTGAAACATTTACGGAGGACTATAATACTAGTACGAAACATCGTTGAAGGATTTCATCTGCGTTCCCTAAAAACCAAACATTATCTGCACCTGCATTTTCTCTATGTATTCTATTGAGGCTAAAATGTTGATTTGTTTGACAGACCCCGCCACATCTGATTTTTTTGGCCGCATTTGATTTCTTAATGATCATAATTGACGAAAAAATCTAAAAACAGTAAACTTTTTTTTAACTTTATAAATTCAATATATTTATTGAAAACAACCATTATTTTGTTGAGATAACTCCGCATTACCGCATCTGTTTTGGAGAAAAAATGGCCTGTTAAACTAATCAATCTTGTTTAGCCTTAGGCTCCGGGCTTTTTAATAACGATACATAATTGTAAAGCGTCATTGTCCCAACAATATCTGCTTCACGCCAACATGTCGCAAAAAACTGTGTTCGTATTTGCTACGGAAAACGAAATGGATAAGAAAAAGGTCATTGAAAAATGCGAGGAGGAAAAGGTGGACTATGAGGTAAAAAAATTGCAATTTATTTAAGACTGCAATATATTTAAAATATATTTTGAGTATTTGTGGTCGCTTGAAATGCTATTGAGACGATGATTTAAAACAAAACGCGCACAGATACTGAATCGCTATCTGGTTATTTAAAAAGAGACACCTTCGGTATAAAACTGCGCAGATTAATTATATAAAATCTTTGTAATGTCTCTTGGATCGACATTTTCCCTTTTTGCATACAGGTGAAGGAACGTTCGTTCATCTTCAAGATGCAGGACGAGATGACAAAAATTAGAAATTGGTGCGTCAAAACGCAGTAAGGTAAGATTTTTTTTTTCATTTTCGGGACGATGAACGTCTTCAGCAACTATCTTTCACTGATCGCTAACTAGTACATTTACTTAGTAAAGTTTCGCTTTTGAGATCACTTTGATCATTTTAAATAATGCGATTTTTGGCAATTTTAAAGTACCGAACGCAGTTCTACAGTTTATGCCAGCTTCTCTGATTTTTACCAGTTTTCGAAGCCTCACTTCACAGCAAAGTGTTTATTATTCATGTTATCGAGATAACCAATTTCTGTCAGCATTCTTTGTACTGGTCAGTCTTTGGATCAGAGTTTGCTTTCATTATGATAGATAAATGAATGTTGTTAATCGATAAGACATGAAAACTATAGAAAATGCTGTTTGAATTATTTAATTATTTTTAAAAAACATTCATGGAAATAAATGTATTACTATAATTATTGTTTACCTTGCAGAGAAAAAACATTGAAGTACATAAAATAAAAATATTCAGTACTGTAGTATAGTTGAATCTGCAATTAAATTTAAAAAAGCATAACTTTATGCATGGGATTTTTTTTATTTATATTGTTCGTTAAAATAACATAAACTGTGTTGAACTATAATTTTCACACATTCGTCATTTGTTTGGAAAATTGGCACATATTCCTCACATATATGTGACGAAATATGTACGAATATGTCACATGTAAAAATATTTGTACAAATTCCTCACATGTGTGTAACAAATACGTATAAATATGTCCCACATTCGTGAAAATGGTGTTTTACAATACCTACTGTGACATATTCGTACGTGTTTGTCATTCATGTGTGAGGATTTCGTACAAATTGTTCATACATGTAACGAATTCGTTTGTGTGAAAATGACGGTTCAACAAAGTTGTCTACTAATTTGAATATAAAAGCATCAATATTCACACAATTGTACACAATTGTACACATATTTGTATATTTGACGTTTAATACAAAATATTACATGAGTGATTAACACTGTCAATAATTCAGTTCTAAAGGGACTCGTTCATGGAGTGTAAACTGCACTTTTTAAGATTTTTTGGTTTGAATTTAAAAATAAAGTATACCAAATCGCTAAAAGTATATAACTAAGATTGTGAATGCTTCAACCATTAAACAGTATTCAATAAATGTCCTAATACTGTCTTTGAAGTTGAAAATTTTCAAATGCGTCAATGATGGTATTCAGATTTATTTCTGTACCGTAATTATTTGATCGATATTATCACGAGATGGTACATGTTAATCGATATATACATAACTATTCGATCGATATGTCAATCGTCCGGCTAACTTAGTCGCTAGACCTGCAATTTCGTTAATCACAAGGTACCGGGTTCGAATTCCCGTTTTGGCACTTTCTTTTTCCTTACTTTTTTGTATTTTCTTTTCACAATTTTGATATCGAATTGCAAAATTATACTAAAGTAAGTGTTTTTAGGTGATTTGCCAGGTAAACTCATTTTGGTGCCAATCCATGAACGAGTCTCTTTAAGATAGTTTGTTACATATGAAAAGGATTATTTTCTTTCCAACATTTTTTACAACAAAGTAAAATTATTTCTAGCTTTTGCTGCATTTTCTGGACAAGAAAAAACACCTGTTAATTTGATACATGGCATTTTTCACTTTACGATGAACTACGCATAATTCATCGTTAATTCACAGCATTGAATTGCAAACAATCTCTTTATGTGTCAATTCATAGTTTGTAAACTCTGAATTCCTGTGAAATAAATTTAAATAAATTATAAAAATGTAATACAGTCTTACAAGTTACTGCACTTTCAGATTTTCTAGCCCAAGAGAATATAACTGTTCATGAAATTAGCACCTCAGCATGGTTTATTGACTCTTCCTCATAATAACCCCAGATTCCTTCATGGTTAATTATCTCTGCCTTCCACCAAAATGTGTTTCCTGTTATCAGATATCTGGAGCAGGTTTGTCGGGAGACATACACCAAACTTGATTTATATATAATTATTGGATTTCTGATTGAAAAACGTTATTCTACGAATCTTGAAACTTATTATTTTATTAATAATAAAAAGTGTGTGCTTGAATACTTACCAAGCCTAAAATCTGAAATAATTGTTGTGAATTAGTTTTGAAGTTCTGGAATGTTGTATATTTTAACAAATAGCTATATGTAGTCGTAACAAAAAATTATTTCTCAATGGCCAAAGTCATCATTTTCAACCTTCTTATGGCTATTATACTCCTAACAAATTCTTGTAATAAAGGTTGGATTCTATAATGGGAATTAATAAAATACTATTGCAATACTTTATTAATGTAAGTATTTTTTTGAATAACATTGGCTTTCTTATAGAATACAACAATCATTTCACTATACAGGTACTTTAGAACCAACAGTGTTCATTAACATTGTGTACACACGTCATCCATGTTTCATTGTATACAGATATATACTCAACAAAATAATTAAAGTGTCACCCAAAAACTCATTATACAAATACATCCCTGCAACTAAATATAGTGTCACCTGAAAACATAAAAAACAAACAAACATTTTCATAGTCGAGCCAACCAAACTCCTGATAAGCCCAACCAACTGATTTTTTTTTCAAAATAATTTCTTTTTACATTATTCATTGGCCTGGAAATTTTTGTCTGATACTTGGCATTTTTTACGAAAACAATGCACCACACAAGGATTTTCACCCATTCCAAGTCTACGCCACAGCACATGCTTAAAGCAGTGATCTTGAATATCGCGTCAGTAGAGCAACTAGTTTCAGTTATGTTTTCTTATACTGTTATGAATGTATAGTATGATGAATAACGTTACAGACAGGTAATATCTTACTTAACATTTATGTAAACGAAAATCAACTTTTAAATACAGTGACCCTTTAATTTTCTTGTTGAGTATATATTGTCTCAGGATTAATACTGGTATGATTTTTTACCAGGTCAAGGTGGGTAGACACACTGTCACACACACTGTAAAACAGAATACCAGTAATTTTATTCTTGGTATTGTTCCACTATCTTTTTTTTAATGTCAAATCATTCATATCGTTTGTTTGCGATTGTTTTGGAGTAGACGTCAATGGTCGTTTTCTCCTTGCACCTTTCTGCGGGGTGTCAACTTGCCGACGCTTCATTCTTTTTTACATTTGCTGCTGGTAGACTGCTTATATTACTGAAATGTGCCTCCGTACCAAAGTCATATTCAATTTCACCAGATGAATTTGTGTTCAGGCATTTCACTTTCGGTGTTGGTAAAACTTTAGAAACTGATAGACGTCTAATATTCTCCATCATCTTTATAAGGCGAAAATAATCTCGAAAACTTCATGCTCATCCTGATCATTAATCTGAAATAAATAGATAAACCAACAGAATATTATTACAAATTATTACAAATATATGCAATACATTTCACTTTTATCATATTGAAAATGAATGCAGGCTGTGACCATGTTAAAATGCCGTGCATCACATCATATGTTAATGCCTTTGAAAAAAAGATGCCAATGTACAGTAGAGCTTCTAGTTAACAACTACTGACATGACTTACAAACGTGATTTAAGCTGAATATATAAATACTTATTTAATGTTTAATGCGATTTAAAACTGATTTAGATGTACCGTCTGTCATGTATTGAAAACTACATTACTTTAGTTATTTTCCTTTCTGGTAATTTTGTATGATTGTGTCAGTAAGACTCTTCACTGTATAAAAACTAGAAATAAAATGTCGGCTCCAATATTCGTTTGGTCGTATTTGACATGGTGTCAGAAAATCGATGATTAAAGACAATCCAGCCCCAAATAAACCAAAGGACCACTTCGATTGTACAAAGTAAGCATCCAAATTACTGAAATGGAAGCGTTACACGGCAACGTTCCTGTTATGAACTGGGAATCCAGGGATTTAGTTGCGGCGTGGAAAAACGTTTACACGCACGTACAATTTATGTTCAGCAGCCCATTGAAGGAGAAATCGGATGAGGAAAAAAGCTCCTATCTGATGATCTGGGTAGGTCCATAGGGAAGAGAGGTGTACGGTACATGGGACTTAACCGACGACCAGAAGAAGGATCCTGAAGAAATCGGCGAACGTTTCAAAACGTATGTAGAACCGAAATCAAACACTGTTTTTAACCGGTACAAATTTCAATGCAGAGTACAAATAGAAACAGAATCATGCGATCAGTTCATCACAGATTTAAAAATACTGGCAGCTGATTGTGCTTATGGAACTGAAAAGGACAATATGATACGAGATCGGATCGTTTTCGGGGTAATTTCCAAAAAGGTACGGGAAAAGCTGATCAATGAGGGATCGGGTTTGTCACTGGAAAAAGCCACAGAAGTGTGCAGAACATTCGAATTGTCACAAAAACAGCTCAAAACGATGAATGTAGGGGAAGATCCAAATGTAAATGAACTTAGAAAAGTGTCAAGTCAAAAATCTAAACCAAAGCCGAAAAAGAACTTCAAACCTAAATACGACTCAAAAAAGCCACATACAGAAAAAGACAAAACGTGTGGTAGGTGTGGCAAAAGCCATGAAGACAAAAAGTGCCCTGCATATGGTAAAACATGCCTTAAATGTAAAAAGAAGGACCATTTTGCAAGTGTATGTCATACAAAAAGTGACAGAAGGGTTCATGAATTAAATGAGGATACAGAATCTGATGAAGACCTGTTTGTGGGATCAATTACAAATACAAATAACAAAAAAACTGATAAATTCAGAGAAACACTGAACATTGATAACAAAAACATTGAGTTTCAAATAGACACAGGTGCCAAATGCAATGTTATATCCCAAAAAGACTTCAAAAAGCTTGGAAAGAACATTAATCAGGTACTCAAAAGGCCACATGTTGCATTGAGATCATTTTCGGGACACAAGATAATTCCCAAAGGCGTGGTTACTCTAAAGGTGTCATACAAAGATGTCAGTTTTGATGTTGATTTTTACATGGTAGAAACCAATTCTAATTCCATAATAAGTGGTGAAACCGCAGAAGAAATTGGACTGATCAAAAGAATTTATCAGGTGGAAACTGACTATAATGAACTATTTGAAGGGTTAGGAAGCCTACCGGGAGAACACAAGATAAAAATAGACAAAAGTATTAAGCCAGTTGTGCACCCGCCAAGACGAGTACCAATAGCCTTGAAATCCAAAGTGAAAGCAGAATTACAAAGGATGGAACACTTGGGAGTCATTGTAAAACAGACAGAACCTACTCCATGGGTTAATAGTATGGTAACTGTGACAAAACCAGATGGATCAGTAAGAATTTGTATAGATCCTAAAGACCTCAATAAGGCAATTCATAGAGAACATTACCCAATGAAGACAATAGAAGCAGAAATGCCAGAGGCAGAAGTTTTTAGTAAATTAGACGCCACATCAGGTTTCTGGCAACTTAGTCTAGATGAAGAAAGCTCCAAATTGACTACTTTCAACACTCCATTTGGGAGATACAGATTCAAAAGAGCTCCATTTGGAATAAAATCAATTCCAGAGATATTTCAACGCACAATGAGTGAAATGATCGAGGGTTTGGACGGAACAGACGTGATAGTAGACGATTTGATAGTTTGGGGTAAAAACAAGAAAGAGCATGATGAACGACTGAAAAAGTTACTGGAAAGAGCAAAGTCGTGGAATCTAAAACTCAGTGTAAAAAAGTGCCAATTTCGCAAAGACGAAATAAACTATGTAGGTCATAAAATTACAAAAGACGGGTTAAAAGCTGACCCTGAGAAGATTAGGGCAGTAGTAAATATGAAAGTGCCAGAAAATAAGAAAGAAGTACAAACATTCTTAGGGTTTATCACATACTTGATAAAATTCATGCCAGACATGTCAGAAATAAGTAGTCCCTTAAGGATACTCTTGAAAAAGGACACTGAATGGCACTGGGACAAACAACAAGCAGAAAGTTTTGAAAAACTCAAACAAATGGCTTCAGAAACACCAGTATTGACATTTTACAATAAAGATAAAGAACTGACTTTAAATGTTGATGCAAGTTCGTGTGGGTTGGGAGCAGTATTACTTCAAGAAGGTAAACCGATAGCGTATGCTTCCAGAGCATGCTCAAATTGAGAAAGAGACTCTAGCCATAGTGTTCGGATGTCAAAAGTTTCACTTTTACCTGTATGGGAGACATTTCAATGTGGAAAGTGATCATAAACCAGTAGAGAACATTTTCAGTAAATCCATCATTAGTGCACCAACCAGAATCCAAAGATTTGCCATGACATTACAAAAGTATGATTTCACTGTGAAGTACAAGCCAGGAAAAACAATGGTGATCTCGGACGCGTTATCTAGATTATACCTACCCGAGAGTAATGAGAGTATAATTCCAGAACTTGACGTACATGAGATGCACTTAAATGCACACTTACCAATAAGCCCTGCAAAATATGAAAGTCTGAAACTAGAAACAAGGAATGACACAGAAACGAAATCATTAATGACAATGTTAGAGCATGGTTGGCCTGAATACAAAAAAAAAAAATACCAGACAATATTCACCAGTATTGGCCATTTAAAAGTGAAATAACAAACATTGATGGAATAATGTTCAAAGGCCACAAAGTAATAATTCCACACTCAAAAAGGAAAGAAATGTTGAAAATTGTTCATGAAACACACATGGGAATTGTGAAATGTAAGGAGAGAGCAAGACAGTTTATGTACTGGCCTGGAATGATGTCACAAATACAAACAGAGGTAGAAAGGTGTGAAATCTGTGCAAAACACTATACAAAAACAAATACCAAAGAAACCATTATTTCAAGTAGTATACCAGATAGACCATCAGCCAAGATTGGAGCAGACCTTTTTGAATATAAAGGAAACCATTACCTGCTTACAGTTGATTACCACTCGAAATGGCCTGAAATTGACAAACTTGACAGTCTAACAGCAGCAAATGTAATTTCATATATGAGAAAGTTATTTGCGCGTTTCGGATACCCGGATGAAATAGTAAGTGACAATGGACCACAATTTGCGTGTAAAGAGTTCAAAGAATTTGCAGAAGAGTGCAATTTCATACACACCACTAGCAGTCCGCATTGCAGTCAAAGTAATGGTCAAACAGAGCGTTATGTTCAAACTGTAAAAAATCTAATTAAAAAGAGTGTAGATCCAAGTAAGGCACTGCTAGATTACAGAAATACTCCACTTAATGGTATTGGACTATCACCAGCCCAGCTTCACATAGGACGTAGGCTAAAATTAAGCATTCCGACAACAAAGACATTACTAAAGCCTAACTATGAGGGTACGGAAAACCTTCAAAATCAACATGAGAAGCGACATGAGAAACAAAGGTTTTTCTACAACAAACATTGTGGTAAAAAGCCATTACCACAGTTAAACGATGGACAACAAGTGATCATTGAACACAACAAACAAGTCGTTCCAGGAAAAGTGATCACAAAACATCACACTCCACGTTCATACATTGTTGAAACAAACGAAGGGAGGAAACTGCGTAGGAATCGCAAACATCTAAAACCAACACAAGCCAAGTTTACACCAGCAGACCAACGGGATGAAGAAGATTTGTTTCCAGGCGAAGCAGATTCTCAGCATAACCATCATCAGTGTGAAAAAGTGTTAAATCAAAAACAGTCTAATAGTGAAGAAAATCATGTGTCAATCAATCATAAATCTAGTCAAAATAATGAAAATCCAGTGAGCCAAACAACCAAATCAGGCAGTTGTGAAAGTACCAACAAAATATGAAGATTTTGTGTGTAATTCAGTGAATGAAGTATTTGTGTGAAATCTTAAGTTTAAGATCATTCTGTTAAACAAGAAAAGTGAAAGTATTTTTGTGTTACAAGTAAAACCCAAATCATGTGTTGGAGAGAAAACTAAACCAATAAGTACCAAGTAGAACACAAAAGACTATTCCAATCAAAAGAACAGAAAAGACTTTCCAATCAGAGGAACACAAAAGACTTTCCAATCAGAAGATTTATAGCTGATTTAAGTTGTATTTGATATTATGTTTTAAATGCAAAAGTTTTGCTATAGGTAATAGTAATAATCAAAGACAGAAAACAATATAGAAGTTTTCACAAGTTTATTTTGTTTATACTCAGTTGTTTAATTAAAAATAAAGGAGGACATAATAAACATTTAAACAATTAAATGTTGAATGGCAGTATAAAGATTTAAAAGATAGATAAATATATATTATAAGGTTGATGAAAATCTTAACATCTTGTAAAAAACAATTTGGGGTGTAGAGTGATAAATAGTTTATTTAGAAATAACATGTATGTCATTTATCACCCAAAAGACATATACAGTCAGAAACTTTTATTATGAAGAGTAAAATTTTAGAGCTATAAAATGCATGTCTCTTTGTTGTAGAAGTTGCAACATATACATATGCATTTATTTTTAAAGGGAAGGATGTCATGTATTGAAAACTACATTACTTTAGTTATTTTCCTTTCTGGTAATTTTGTATGATTGTGTCAGTAAGACTCTTCACTGTATGAAAACTAGAAATAAAATGTCGGCTCCAATATTCGTTTGGTTGTATTTGACACCGTCCTTGAACTCCTTCCAATGTCTGATTTCAAAAAGCCTAAACCCAAACTCATAAAATAAATTATGAATGTGATATAAATTTTTAATATACATTAATTTCTTAATTATGTATTTAACATAACTTACCTTTTCACTGTATGTCTGTGACTGCTAATTTCACAACATTTCTAGACTGTCATCTTTAATTCTTAATTTCATTAAATTCATGTGTAAAAAAAGTCTGTTACAAGTATCAATAAGTTTTGTTTTACTCTTTACACTGCTCAGATGCAATAGGAATCAGATTCCCATTACACTGGCCATTTTATCTGTAATAATATGAAACATGTGTTGGCCAGAAATTTCTCATGTGTTTGTTTTATGGCTGTTTTACTGTCCCCATGCTGTGTGAAGCTGACCGCTGCCTATTAGCAGGGTAATTTATACTGATAACATCATTTCGTTCTAACTGTATACAACAGCTCACTGGTAAGACGTTTAGAGACAGTATTTTGCAAGACTGAATAAACAAAAACTATTTAATTTTCATGTTAAAACCATTAACGAAAGTAACACATCATATAACTTTACATTTTAAATCTCAAGTCGAGTACAGAGCTATAAAACAACAATAAGTGGCAACCAGTTCCCAGCAGGGATGAGGTCAAGTGGTCAATTTACAGTAATCATAGCTTTGGCAGATTAGTTCCGCTGATAAGCCTGAGTATCAGCCTGATGTTCAGGGTTGGTATAAACTGTAGGACTGAATGTCCAATTCGTTAAGAAAAAAGGCCCTATGTGAAGACCACCCCGCTAGTATAAGACGTTTTATTTCTACACACGCCCATTCTATGATTCTTTTCCAGTGTTTTAGCACTTGTTGAATCAAATTGATTAAAATGTTCCTTTTTGGTGACAGTTTACATGCAACATTTGTAACTAAAATTATATCATTTTTTCAAGTCCGTATTAAAAACACATATGTGCAATATCTGGCAAACGAAACTGTAAAAGTTTGTAAAAATGGCTAAATAATTGTCTCGTTCCGATTACGAAGCTTATCGGGTGCGCTTTAATATACAGTGTGTTATTGTTACGCGAAAGTTATTTTCACGACGTTTCCGCGGCGAGGCGGTGTACCGATAGAAAAGTCCGACGGCATGGCGCCCACGAGAAATAAGGCAACTAAATGTAGTCTAGACGAGGCACATCGTGTAAGAAACGTTTCTTTCTACATTATATGGATATTTCTTATTCTGTTCTATACGTATATAAACTGTCAAGGCATAATATTTTGGTTTAATCGAGAAATTCAAGACAACAAGTTTGCCGGAAGGCGCCATTTGTCTAGATTCAGTTTTTAGGCAGAATTATCACATTCTAGTCATTTTATTAACAAATTTATGGAGTTTACTTTTTGCATATTGTACATGCATAACTAGTCAATGTCTTGTTGTAAACAGAGCAGCAGTCTTTAAGCATCAGTTTCGGAAGTGTCTTGTCTGCACATTTTCTTCATCTTGTTCAATTTTGAATGATTAGTTTACACTGTTTTCTTAATTATTGGTTATAAAAAGTAATGCAAGAGTGCTGCTCTGTGTTAAAGCTCTGTCATTTATGTAAACATGAATGCTGCAACATAGAGGTAGATCTATGTTCAAGCTAACCCTGGTGTAGCGTCGTGCTTATTTAAAGCAGTTTGTCTGTACATTGTCAATCTATATGTACACCCATTTGTTTAAATGAGCAGGACAACTTTATTAATATGCTTACAGTTTTTAATTGCACTTGGAAGGTATTTTTATCGTTTCTTATTCACAGAACGGTACAAGTAGCCTTTTCAAGTACATGCTTTAAAACTCTACACCATACAAAACAAAAGGTTTTTTGCATATAGTAAAATATGCCCCTTTTTCTGTATTTTTCAGTTTTTTACCACATCATATCCACGAGAATAAAGATAGACGTTTAACTCTGGTATTGGTTATACTTTTCGGGTTAGGCCGAAACAGTAAAAAAAACGATTCGTCAACATTACAATGGCTGCCAATGAGACAACCGACAACCAGGGCGCTCCGCCCAACCAACAGACAGTAGGCGATCCGCCACCTGAATCCGACACCGAACTTAGACAAGGCAGACAGCTAACAGAAAGGGGTGTCGAAATGTACCAAGACAACAGAAGTGTGCTGTTCCAGCAAACAATGACAATTTGGGATGAAATTGAAGAGGTACTAATTGAAGTTAGTGATGACAATAATGACATTCATACTCTGAAGTCTAATGAAAGAAAACTCAAGACTTTATTTCAAGAATATAAGAACAAATGTGAGCGTTTCCTTGAATTTCTCAGACGTGCTAACAACACCGAATCTGTCAAAGAATTACCTCGACAAACAGAGAACTTTAATCGTTCAAGAAAAACTGTTGAAAATGTGTTGACGAACATTCATAGTACAAAACTAGACAGGCTTGAGATTATGAGCCAGGCTAGTAGTAATTCGTCAACAAAGCAGCTCTGATGTTCAAGAGGAAAGAAGCTGTGGTGCTTCGCAAGAAAGCAATGATCCAAGAAGAACTTGGCCGACAAGCAGCGAGAACTGAGAGAGAACAGACTGAGCTCGAAATAGATTTAGACCTTATCAAACAAGAACATGAAACAGCAGTGAAGGAGATTGAGAATGAGACAGAAGACAATCAGAGTCTAGATAGCCGAAGTGTGACCGACCGTGAAGAGTTCACTCGCGAATTCGTACGAACCCTCAACATGAACAAGTGTGATGAACAGGTGAAATCAATTCACAGTGGAAATCGTCCTACAGCGAACACTAACATTAAAGTGAATGATGTGTTAAATCCAGCAGCTTCAAGTTATGTTCCAAATCACACTGTAACTGATTTGTCCCAGTTTCTATTAAAAAAAGACCTTCAGCTAAGTAGGTTCGTTTCATTCAATGACAAAGCCGAAAACTATGCGGCATGGAAAGCAAGCTTTCATAGCATAACCACAAATTTGCAATTGAGTGCAATTGAGGAAATGGATCTGCTCGCAAAATATCTGGGACCCGAGTCCAGTCGTTTTGCAAACAGCATCCGCTCCTCAAATGCAAACAACCCTGAAAAGGGGAAACATGAAATTTGGGACAGATTAGAACAGAGATACGGCCGTCCGGAAATGGTTGAAACTGCTTTGAAACAAAAACTTAAGAACTTTCCAAAGATCAACAAAGACTACACTAAATTGTATGATTTGGTTGATGTGTTAAGTGAAATAGAGTCCGTGAAACAAAATGAACAGTATACGACCCTGTTGTCGTACTTTGATTCATCATCGGGTGTAACCCCTATTGTAAACAAACTTCCCGTAGGTATTCAAGACAAATGGGCTTTCCGCGCGGCGAAGTACAAAAGAGATAAAAATGTGCCGTATCCGCCATTTTCATTCTTCATCTCGTTTATACGTGAGCTGAGCGAGATGAAGAATGATCCGAGTTTTGTATTCGAGAACACTTATTCAGACGCCAAGCCAAAACAAAATGTTTACGCTAGAAAACAAGACGTTGCTACCGCAGCAACCGTAAATTTCTCGGTAGCTTCGCACACTACTCCCAAACGGTGTCCAATACATCACGCTGATCATTCTTTGAATAATTGTAGGGCATTCAGTAAGAAACCAATCGAGGAGCGTAAAGATCTTCTTAAAAAAGAAAGAATTTGTTTCAAATGTTGCGAATCATATGATCATATTGCCCGTAACTGCACTGCGACCGTCAAATGTATTCATTGTAGCAAAAACCATGCATCTGCCATGCACATTGAAAATGTCAGGTCTGGGAGCAGCTATGGCGGGGAGAGACCACCTCCAACGGATGACGTCAAGGTGGGTTCGAAATGCACACAGCTATGCGGTGACAAGTTCATAGGCAAGTCCTGCAGCAAGACGGTTTTGGTTGACGTGTATCCAGTTGGCCATCCAGAATTGTCTGAGCGTATATACGCTATTATTGACGACCAGAGCAATCGCACACTTGCGAAGCAGGAGCTTTTCGACAAACTGCAGATGGATAGTGAACTGACTGAGTATACCCTTTCTTCATGCTCAGGCAAAGTTACCGCTCAAGGGAGACGAGCTTCTGGTCTTTGTGTCCGTTCTGTCGATGGCCACACAGAACTGAGACTACCCCCCATTATAGAATGTGACGACATTCCAAGCGAGATGTCAGAAATCCCTACTCCAGAAGTAGCAGAAGCATACCCCCACCTTAGGCATTTAGCAAGCAAGATTCCACATTTAGACTCGTCAAGATGCATACAGTTGCTGATTGGCAGGGACTTGCCCGAAGCCCATCACATTAAAGATCAAGTCACAGGTAGACGGGGCATGCCTTTCGCCCAAAGATTGTCACTGGGTTGGGTAGTAATAGGAGAAGTTTGT
The DNA here is from genome assembly GCA_029582155.1 of Panopea generosa. Classification (NCBI taxonomy): domain Eukaryota; kingdom Metazoa; phylum Mollusca; class Bivalvia; order Adapedonta; family Hiatellidae; genus Panopea; species Panopea generosa. The sequence continues at coordinate 38,644,015 of CM055905.1, forward strand.
CGTGGTAAAGTGCATCAACCAGACATCATCTCTACAAAAAAGACCTCTATCCTGTCAGATGGGAGAGCTACCATTTTCGACCCATGTAGGTACAATCTACAGCTAAGAGAACGCTTCAGCAGTCAGAGGGTTGAAGAAGATGCCATTTTTCAAAGAACAGAAGAAGATGACAGGTTGGGACTCTCAACTGAAGATAGACAGTTCTTGCATCTCATGGAAGAAAAGATGGTTCGAGATGAAGAAGGTTTTTGGACAGCCCCACTCCCATTCAAGACAGACGTCCAAGGAATTCCCATCAACCGACAAATGGCACTGAAGCGAGCCAAACTGCTACATACTAGCCTTGAGAAGAACAGTAAGAAGAGGGAGCACTTCATTGCCTTTATGGAGAAAGTCTTGAAGAATGGAGCTGCTGAACCTGCACCAAGAAATGACAGCGGCAACTGCTACTATCTACCTTTGTTTGGGGTGTACCACCCACGAAAACCAGACCAACTAAGAGGCGTGTTTGACTCTTCAGCTGTATATGAAGGAGTTTCCCTTAACACCTTGCTTATGTCTGGTCCAGACCTCATAAACAGTCTTGTCGGTATTCTCTTACGCTTCCGCAAAGATGCCTACGCCATAACTGGGGACGTTGAACAGATGTTCTACAGATTCCGTGTCAGCCAAGAGCATCGAGATTTCTTGCGATTCTTTTGGTATAGAAACAACGACCCAAAAGAACCGTTGATTGAATACCGCATGCGTGTCCATGTGTTTGGCAACACAGCCTCACCTGCCGTGGCGACTTATGGACTACACAGGGCTGTGCAGAATGCAGACAAGGCGGTCCAAGATTTTGTGAATAACAACTTCTATGTAGATGATGCATTGACTTCGAAGCCAAGTCCACAGGAAGCTATTGATCTGATGAAGAATACGCAAGCTGCACTGAAAGATGGTGGAAATATCAGACTCCACAAAATCGCCTCAAACAGTGTTGATGTCATGGAAGCCTTTCCCAGTGAAGACCTTGGAAGCGACTTTAAAGACCTCAACATCTATCAGGATTGTTTGCCTGTGCAGACAAGCCTAGGCATTTCATGGGACCTGAAAGAGGACGTGTTCATCTTCCACACAGCATTGGAAGACAAAACCATTTACCAGAAGAGGATTGTTGTCCATGGTAAACAGCATCTTCGATCCACTCGGTTTCATTGCACCAATAACCATCAGTGGGAAGATTCTACTGCGAGAAGCCACCCCTCATGGAGTAGATTGGGATGCTCCGTTGTCAGAAGATCACAAACAGAAGTGGATTGACTGGAGAGAATCTCTGCAAAATCTACAAGAGGTAGCCACTCCACGCATGTTCACCAATATATCTGTCAGCACTGCAGCAAAGATTGCAGTCTACATATTTTCCGATGCCTCGGAGAAAGCCGTAGCAGCTGTAGCTTACATAAAACTCTGGAACAACGAGGGAGATTCAAGCGTTGGTTTCCTATTTGGGAAGGCTAAGTTAGCCCCTACGAAAGGACATACTATTCCCCGACTGGAGTTGTGTGGAGCGGTACTGGCCACAGAGATAGCCGAGACCATCTCGACCCAGTTAGACATACCAAAAAGCATGTTCACTTTCTTTACAGACAGCAAAGTGGTACTGGGTTACATTTGCAATCAAACCCGCAGGTTCTACACCTACGTCAGCAACAGAGTAGAGAAAATACTGAAGGTATCCTCCTCCTCCCAATGGAAATACATACCCACAGACAAGAATCCGGCAGATTGTGCCACCAGGTGCTCCACTGGTGCTCGGAATCTGCAAGACGGCTTGTGGTTCTCAGGACCCAAGTTACTGAACACAATTGACAAAGAAGATTGCATTGATTTGTATCCCTTAGTGGAACCAGTCTGTGACAAAGAGTTGAGACCCGAAGTGTCAGTTCTCAAAACTACAATGAAAACTTCCTCACATCTGGGATGCGAGCGCTTCAAGAGATTTTCCAGCTGGGCATCCTTAGTACGAGCCGTTGTGACGTTGAAGACTTTCATCCGATCCCACAAGAAGAAAGACAACACGTCAGATTCAGAAACCATTGGCGAAAAGGACGCATTCAAAGCGCAGTGGAAAAGAGTACAACTGCTCGCAGACACGTTCTGGCGAATCTGGCGCAGGGATTATCTGCATCTGCTCCAGACTCGTCAGAAGTGGCATCATGACCGTCCAAATTTGAAAGAGGGTGACGTTGTGCTGCTGAAAGATGCTGCCTTGCACCGAAACCATTGGTCGCTTGGAATCGTTAATCATGCGTTCGAAAGTAGCGACAGCAAAGTGCGTAAAGTTGAGGTACGCGTGGCGAAGGACAGTAAAATAGTAACATACGTTCGCCCAGTAAACGAAGTTGTTCTCTTACTCGCGTAAGATAAATCGTTTAAATAGTGGTATCGTGTGCGATCCCAGACGGGGAGTGTCTCGTTCCGATTACGAAGCTTATCGGGTGCGCTTTAATATACAGTGTGTTATTGTTACGCGAAAGTTATTTTCACGACGTTTCCGCGGCGAGGCGGTGTACCGATAGAAAAGTCCGACGGCATGGCGCCCACGAGAAATAAGGCAACTAAATGTAGTCTAGACGAGGCACATCGTGTAAGAAACGTTTCTTTCTACATTATATGGATATTTCTTATTCTGTTCTATACGTATATAAACTGTCAAGGCATAATATTTTGGTTTAATCGAGAAATTCAAGACAACAAGTTTGCCGGAAAGCGCGGCCCGGAAGGCGCCATTTGTCTAGATTCAGTTTTTAGGCAGAATTATCACATTCTAGTCATTTTATTAACAAATTTATGGAGTTTACTTTTTGCATATTGTACATGCATAACTAGTCAATGTCTTGTTGTAAACAGAGCAGCAGTCTTTAAGCATCAGTTTCGGAAATGTCTTGTCTGCACATTTTCTTCATCTTGTTCAATTTTGAATGATTAGTTTCACTGTTTTCATAATTATTGGTTATAAAAAGTAATGCAAGAGTGCTGCTCTGTGTTAAAGCTCTGTCATTTATGTAAACATGAATGCTGCAACATAGAGGTAGATCTATGTTCAAGCTAACCCTGGTGTAGCGTCGTGCTTATTTAAAGCAGTTTGTCTGTACATTGTCAATCTATATGTACACCCATTTGTTTAAATGAGCAGGACAACTTTATTAATATGCTTACAGTTTTTAATTGCACTTGGAAGGTATTTTTATCGTTTCTTATTCACAGAACGGTACAAGTAGCCTTTTCAAGTACATGCTTTAAAACTCTACACCATACAAAACAAAAGGTTTTTTGCATATAGTAAAATATGCCCCTTTTTCTGTATTTTTCAGTTTTTTACCACATCATATCCACGAGAATAAAGATAGACGTTTAACTCTGGTATTGGTTATACTTTTCGGGTTAGGCCGAAACAATAATAGAAAAGACAACATAGTTACAAAATGTTACTTTGTTGGGATTCTTCAAGGTCATTATTAGTGTACATAATCCTTAAGACTTATATTTTTATAAATGTGAGACAGTCATAGTTTTAAAATGTCGTTTTGCGTCAATACATAATCAAATCCATGCTTTCTAGATAGACAGATAAATAAATAAATACAGTTGAGTTTTGGGTAAAATATGATTGATTACCGACCTTTATTAAACACGCAATTTTAGCCCAGTGTATTGCCAAATGCCAAATTCAAACATCATCTCTTTATGGATGCTCTCTTAATATCCATTCTGTTAGAGCATGGTCATGTTCTGTGTTCCATTACCTAAAAATCATAAGTTGGGTTCATAAAACGTCACTATTTCTAACAGAGTGAAAAACACAACAAAAAATTATAGACAAAAATCTGGTTGTCACAATAAACGAAAGGTTCGAAAACCAGAACGCATACGGCTTAGATAATAAATATGGAGCTTCTACTACGATTATTCGAATCTGTATTGTCCCTTCCCAGTGGCCACAATGTATAGAAAAAATCTTCTTTGAAACTGCAATTTATATAGCTAAAGATATTTGGCATGTGGCATTGTCCAGTAGGTGTCTACTAACTTTGTCCTAATTATGTTCGCTGGATCAAAATTGGTCCCGTTCCAGTGATTACATATTATACATAAGATTTATATAGGAAAACCATTTGGTTTGACATAGGAACTTTCAAAATTGTGAAGAGAATTGTTATTGAAATTGTCATAAGATGGTATAATGATACTTTTACTAGTATAATATATATTCTGACCCTAACCCTATGCTTTCAGATGATTATTTCCTAAGAGCAACAAGCAAACAACAATGGACCCGGACCTCTCAGTTTTATCCGGCAATGGACTGCAGGAAAACGACTCAACAAAGTTCATCACGTTACTACATGGAACACACATATTCAGCTATAAACAGTTGGTGAACAGTTACTGTACTTGTGTACATTCAAGTGTCATAAGATCAAACAATAGCAGGACTAGATCCGTGCACAAGCGAACTAATAGAGCGTTAAATGAAAGTGACATAATCAAGTAGCTTTTTTTTTCACTCGGATATTTGAAAGAAAAAGTATTATTGCACTTAAACGTGAACGAGTTCCTTTAAACTGTCGTTAAATCAAGATTTCAGCAATACACATTGCGCGATTGTATGTTTGACATAATAAATATTTATGCGCATTCTTTTGAAAAAAAAACCATTATAATATTGACCAGTCGTACTGCAGGTGTCCATTTTCGAATAAAGCGGAAGTATTTTTTATAACATTGCTGTTGCCATGTTACCATAGCATTATAAACAATGGTGGTAAGCTATTATTACTGGCTTGTCGAGGGGTAAATGTAAAGCTGACGTTAGCTCTTCTGATTTCATATGCATTGCAAGTTTCACATGCACCCGCGCCATCGGTATCACAAGCCTCTCACCGATTGAAGGATTCGAAACCTGCTACCAACCTCCTCCTTTTATGTGATAAAATTAACAGATTCTTACAGAGTATAGGTATTTAGTCCTGGTATACTTCCAAAGAATGATGGTTCAGTAAACTGCACGCACGAAGGAACTGAAATACTAAGTATTTTAACTGGATCGAATCAATCAATCATTCAATCAAACTAACAAACAAACCAATCGATCAGATAAAATGGATTGATCAATATATCCGAAAAGTTGTTCTTTTTTGTTTTTAGTGTCGATGCCACAGATGATATATTTTAGGATGATAAATGATGCACCAAAAGGCTACATGTTGCAAAAATGTGCTATGAAAATAGTGGTGGTTGACAACAAACCGCACCTTTGTGCCTTTGCGACCCGAGATATAGTTATTGACGAAGAGATCAGATTTGACTATGGAGTAACAGTCTTACCATGGAGAAATAAGATAAAATGAATAGCTCATAAAATTGTATAGGTCTGAAATGTCAAGTTTTGTTAAAGTCATTTCAGCCACTAAAACAATAGTATTGTGATTCAAAAGTAACTTTGTTTTTCTTTCTTTCAGAAAACCGTACAGAAGGCTGAAGGTTAGTAGCATTTAGATTTTGATTAAATCTGTTTAAAAAGTTTACAAATCATTTCTGTATGGAAGTTAACAAGGCTATTTTATCAAGAAATTATCGGATTATAGGCGCAAAGGTTTTATGTTGCATGCTAAAATCATGAAACAGAAGGGGTGTAAAAGAAGGTTAATTGTGTTTTGAGCGTTTCCCTACAGCTGTGACTCACAACACCCGTTGTTACCTTTTATCTAAAAAAACGCAGCATTATTTTATCTTAACGACTAAATTAATGATATTACAATTAGTGAATAGATAGATTAACCGTCACGTTGAAAAATATCTATGTAAGTGATATAACAGTATATTTGTTTGAAACCTCATCGTGCTGTACACATAACTTATTTTTATTGTAAATCTGTTTTAATAGTTCGAAGACGTGACCATAGTCCCGACAGTTTGCATGACCAAAGGAATGGAAACATTCGAGATGACAATGTCGAAACTATCGGTAAAAACGAATCCCCCAAGACCAGAGAGAACCCTTATAATGGTGAGTGTCTTTGTTTTTAAAATTTCTATGCTTTTAGTTAGAGACAAAATTGAGAAAATTATGTGACTTTAACAACAAAAGACACGGAACACACAAAATCAATTAAACTTTTTATTACGCATTAATATTTCATTTTTTAAGCCCAACACTCAACCTTGTTAAATGTTTCTGTTTTAAATTATTATATGTTCCTTAAGACGGTAAAAGAAGTTATAAAATTCGCTCACAGACAAAGATTTTCAATATCACCTTAGTCCCAGACACTTAGTTATCGTAACACCAGAGGTCAACAACAGTTCAGTACATGGCACTTCTACAATTCTCGGTCCCTAAATCTCTCTACATGTCTAGGGAACATTATTTGTCAAATTAAATCGCTATTAGTAGAATTTATCTTACCATTGATAAAGACAACACCCTGGTAAAAAAAATTCGTTCTTTTATAAGTATTATTAGTGGTTGAGTTGGTAATAAACTGTTGTGCAGATGTGCATAACTAATTTATTTATTATTATAATAATCCGGCAGATCGTTTTCACCTTACCAACAACAAAACTTAACAACAATAACAAGAACAACAACTTGAACATGACCATTAATAATAATAATCATCATCATGATCATCATTAGCAGCAGCAGCACCACCACCACCATCATCGTCATCACCATCCTCAACAGTAATAAATCATCATCATCATGAACAACAACAACATAAACAAAACAATCATTATAATCATCATAATTTCCATATGCGCGAAAGACTTTATTCTTATCCGTTTGATATTTATTTGCATTCTTGTCTGCGCACATTAAGTTATAACTGCGACATATGTCAGTGTACAATAACTGACACTGAGTATCTTCCAACTACTTCAATTGTTTGTCCTGAAAATCAGCTATGAAATGAAAGTTGCACAAACTTTACTTCAACTGCAACATTATATCAGTACGGAGTATCATTGAACTAGATCCACTTTGTGTTTTGAAATTCAGCTGTGTGCGGTCACAGAATAAGACTTTATACGTGTATTGATAGGAACATCAATAAACGATACGGTGGCTATATAGCACCACACAGCTGCTATATCATAATAACCAAAGAGGTATATAATTATGCAATATGAGGCGTCTATATACGACTACATATTTATTTAAAAAACATTGCGTGTAAATATAAAAGCTATTAAAGAAAATACCAATGAAACACATGTGCCTTATATTAATGAAAACAGTATTTTTCCCTTCCGCATTTGTAAAATTGTAAAACCTTCAATTAATATTTTTTTATTTAATGAAAAGTAAATGTTGCACCATGATCAATATAGGCGACATAAATACAGACAGTTGTGACCTTACTTTTTCGAAGGTGGAGTAACAGATACAGATGCGTCCAGTTACTGGGGTGCAGACGTTAGAGAGAAAGAAGACTCCAAGTAAGTTGTTAAGAAAAATGTCATTAATTCACGCCTGAATTAAAACGCCAGAATACGACATTGGCTTACAATATGCAAAATAGTGACAAATTTTAAGGACTGCTTTACACTGATGACTGACTTATGGCCGACGACTGTTTATAAATTTTGAGGTGTCTACACAACACCACACATGTCCAGCTGGTATTTTCATATAACGCCAGATGAACATATACCACCACACATCTCTAATTAAAGTGTGTTCCAGCGAATGTACACGAATTTTTTTTTGTGGGAAAATTTCATTTTTCTGCTGCTTACAATAAACGGCAAAACACAATGTCTGTTTTCGATTGACGACAATTGCAAGGTTCATTGTTTTGACTGTAGGTGACAGATATACTGAGAACAATGATGGAACTATTGAAGGTAGAATAACTGGTGCTACTGATGACTGTTCCTGGGATACCAAATCCAATACATCAACAGTAAATGAGACACAGGAATCAAGTAAGTTATTTGCAAACAACATTTCTTTTTTTTAACAAAATAATTTCACCTTCCATACCTGAATGTAATTAACACCAAAACATGTTTGGCAAATAGTATCTCTTTGAAATAATTGTATTTCTTAGAGTAAACTGTGAATACCTTTGCTCTGTTTCGAAGGAATTAGCTTTATGTTACGTCTGTACACACACATAAACCCAGCACACATGTCATGGACAGTGAATATATACCACCTCACAATTTTACATTGTAAATATTCTTACAAAAGAATAAATACCATTTGGGGTGTTCGGATAAAGTCACTTTTCCATAGTGTTAAAATTATTTTGTAGCTAGCAATCATACAATATATAACATTGCGTGACCATTTATAAATGCAATTACTTTTGTGGTGTGTGTATATATATATATATAAGAAGTCGCTACAAACCTTTGTGTTTGTGAGCATCAAAATGTCACTTTACTTGCAAACTATTCTTTGTTAGGTGAGTATACAGTACACATTGTGTAGCCTTGGGATACACTTACTGACAATGATGAGGATACTCATAGTAGTACATTATACATAATTAATATTACATGAAATATCTCGTTTATGAATTTTAGAGTACGGAGGAAACAAATTGCCTGGTCGTGCGCGCAAAAGTAAAATGATTGCTCGAGAGATAACTGAAGATGATGACTCTTGTTCTGAAGATTTGGATGATGATTGTCGCGATCCATCCTTTCAACAATCAAATTCAGGTTCATTTTAATATGAAAATGTTAACATGTGCAAACTGCTGAATTAAAAACAGCCAGTAGGCCCCGACAGCTGAGTCGGTGGCGTGTTAACTGCCAATCTCGGGGTTTGTGTGTTCAAACCAATGCCAAGCAACATACCTTTTAAGAGAGTTGATCATGAAATCATTTCCATTTCGTTTGTATTATGACCTGTGTACATTAGGCTATAATATGAAGGTTGCACCTACTGTACTTCAACTGCAACATATTTCAGTTTGCAATATTTGGCACTAAGTATCATCCAACTATATCCATTGTGTGTTTTGAAAATCTGCTGTGTGCGGTCACAGAATATTTATATGATCATCTATAATCTATGCGGTGGCTATATAGCACCACACAACTGCTATAATAATAACAAAAGATGTATATATACAATATGAGGTGTCTATATACCACCACATATTTATAAAAAAAAACATTGCCTGTAATTGTGAAAGATACTAAAGAAAATACCACTTAAACACTTGTGCTCATGAAAACAGTATTTTCCGTTCCGCTTTCCTTAAACTGTCTAATCTGAATGTAATGTTTTCTTTTTCCTAAATGAAAAGAAATAAGTTGCACCATGATAAATATAGGTGACATAAATACAGACAGTTGTGATCTTACTTTTCGAAGGTAGAGTAACAGATACAGATGCGTCCAGTTACCGGGATGCAGACGTTAAAGAGAAAGAAGACTCAAGTTGTTAAGAAAAATATCATATTAATTCATGCTTGAATTTAAACGCCAGAATACGACACTGGCTTGCAATATGCAAAATAATGACAAATTTTAAGGACTGCTTTACAATGATGACTGACTTACGGCCGATGACTGTATATAAATTTTGAGGTGTCTACATAAAACCACACATGTCCAGGTGGTATGTTCATATAACGCCAGATGAATAAATACCCTATGTTGTTTGTAACACTTCTTTAATTTTAAAATGACATTACATGTATCCATTTAAATGTTAAAGTGTGTTCCAGCGAATGTACACGCAATTATCTTTTTTTTTTGTGGGAAAAAATCATATTTCTGCTGCTTACAATAAACGGCAAAACACAATGTCTGTTTTCGATTGACGACAATTGCAAGGTTCATTGTTTTCATATTTCTGCTGCTTACAATAAACGGCAAAACACAATGTCTGTTTTCGATTGACGACAATTGCAAGGTTAATTGTTTTGACTGTAGGTGACAGATATACTGAGAACAATGATGGAACTATTGAAGGTAGAATAACTGGTGCTACCGATGACTGTTCCTGGGATACCAAATCCAATACATCAACAGTAAAGACACGGGACTCAGGTAGGTTTTTGCAGAATTTTCTTTTTTAACAAAATAATTTCACCTTCCATACCTGAATGTAATTAACACCAAAACATGTTTGGCAAATAGTATCTCTTTGAAATAATTTTATTTCTTAGAGTAAACTGTGAATACCTTTGCTCTGTTTCGAAGGAATTAGCTATATATTACGTCTGTACACACACACACACACACACACACACATATATATACCCAGCACACATGGCATGGTGGAAAGTGAATATATAACACCTCACAATTGCACTGTAAATATTCTTACAAAAGAATATATACCATGTGGGGTGTTCGGATAAAGTCACTTTTTATATCAGTATTATGTTAATATTACTTTTCAAGCTAGCAATCATGCAATATATAACATTGCGCGACCATTTTTAAATGTAATTACTTTTGTGGTGTGTATATATATAAGAAGTCGCTACAAACCTGTGTGTCTGTGAGCATCACAATGTCACTTTACTTGCAAAATATTCTGTGTTGGGAGAGTATAGTGCACAATGTGTAGTCTTAGGATAGACGTACTGCAAATGATGAGGAAGCTCATAGTAATAGTAATACATAGTAAATATTACATGAAATATCTCGTTTATGAATTTTAGAGTGCGGTGAAAACAAATGGCGTTGTCCGTCACAGAATAAGACTTTATACGTTTATTTATATGAACATCTATTAACTATCCGGTGGCTATATGACACCACACAACTGCTATAATATATACAAAAGATGTGTATATACAATATGAGGTGTATATATACCACCACATATCTATTTAAAAACATTGTCTGTAATTGTGAAAGATATAATAATAATATTAAAAATACGACTATAACACTTGTGCTCATGAAAACGTATTTTCCCTTCCGTTTCTTTTAACTTTATAACCTGTATTAAATATTTTCTTTTTCTTACTGAAATGTAAATGTTGAACCATGATAAATATAGGTGACATAAATACAGACAGTTGTGATCTTACTTTTAAAGGTGAAGTAACAGATACAGATGAGTCCAGTTACCGTGATTCAGACGTTAGAGAAAAAAAAGACTCAAGTAAGTTGTTAAGAAAAACGTCATATTAATTCATGCCTGAATTTAAACGCCAGAATACGACATTGGCATGCAATATGTAAAATAGAGACAAATTGTCTGGACTGCTTTACACTGAAAACTGAGGTATTGTCAATGACTGTATATAAATTTTAAGGTGTCTACATAATACCACACATGTACACCTGCTATGTTCATATAACGCCAGATTAATATATACCACCACACTTCTGTAATTTTAATATGACAGTACATGTACTCATTTTAATGTTAAAGTGTGGTCCTGTGAATGTAAACGCATTATCTTTTTATTGGTAAAAAGGTATTTCTGCTGCTTACAATAAACAGCAAAACATAATGTCTGTTTTCGATTGACGACAATTGCAAGGTTCATTGTTTTGACTGTAGGTGACAGATATACTGAGAACAATGATGAAATTATTGAGGGTAGAATAACTGATGCTACTGATGACTGTTCCTGGGATACCAAATCCAATACATCAACAGTAAAGGAGACACGGGACTCGGGTAAGTTTTTGCAGAATTTTCTTTTTTAACAAAATAATTTCACCTTCCATACCTGAATGTAATTAACACCAAAACATGTTTGGCAAATAGTATCTCTTTGAAATAATTTTATTTCTTAGAGTAAACTGTGAATACCTTTGCTCTGTTTCGAAGGAATTAGCTATATATTACGTCTGTACACACACACATATACCAAGCACACATGGCATGGAAAGTGAATATATAACACCTCACAATTGCACTGTAAATATTCTTACAAAAGAATATATACCATGTGGGGTGTTCGGATAATGTCACTTTTTTATATCAGTATTATGTTAATGTTACTTTTGAAGCTAGCAATCATGCAATAAATAACATTGCGCGACCATTTTTAAATGTAATTACTTTTGTGGTGTGTATATATAAGAAGTCGCTACAAACCTGTGTGTCTGTGAACATCAAAATGTCACTTTACTTTCCACTTTTTTTGTGTTAGGCGAGTATACAGTGCTCTATGTGTAGCTCTATGGATAATACACTGTAGTATCTCATTGAAATAATTTTATTTCTAATTGTAAACTGTGAATACCTTTGCTCTGTTTCGAAGGCGTTTGCTTATTAAACGAGTTCGATGGGACGAAGAGGAAAATAGGCTATTTCGAAAGGAAATGCAGGACTACATTGATAAGAAGACAATGCCGCCAGGTCAACGTATTCATGACCTAGCCCGTGTTTTAAAGAACAAAACCACAGCTCAAATACGAACAAAGATTCATAACATCATCTCAGGAAAATTAAAGACATTTTAAAACCAATATGGTGGATTTAAAAGGATTTAAACTATTCCATTCAAAAGAAAATTAAAAAACGGAGAACGAAGCGAATTTAGCAGGTTGTTAAGATATGGTTTAGACGGACGCCTGTTCAATGTACTAAAATCAATATATTTAGAACTTAAACTATGTGTCAAACATATGGGCTCATTGGCTGATTATTGCACGATAACGATTGTATTCACATAATTATGCTTAATATTGAAAGAGGTAGATATGTCAATGTTGACAGGAATGATAGAAAATGTGTTTTATGTACTATTAATGCTTTGTTGAAGACGAATACCATTTTGTAATTATTTGTCCGTTGTATAACGATTTAAGGAAACGATATATTAAAAAATCTTTTATTAACGACCTAGTATGTTTAAGTTTATAGACTTACTGAATCCTAATAAAACTATTTGTTAAAGGAACTTAACATTGTATTGCAAACATGTATTTAAAATACGTTATGATGCTTTGAATAATAATGCATAATATGTACACTTTCGCTTGTGTTTACTACACTCTCGCATACCATGTGCTTATATATTTGTAATAATGATGAGCTGTTATATGTGCAAGTTATAAATAAATGTTCTCATATGTTCTGTTCTGTTCCGCAACTGCAACTTTCATGGGATCTTTAGGACACCAAAATGTATGGTTGCAAACCAAATAGGTTCATGGTTTATTAAATTTAGCGATATCGACTTTTATTCCACCCAATAAATTATATCAGAGGTAAAAGCGCATCTTTACAAAATTGTAATTGTACATGGTTTCTTGTCAATTTTGAGCAATTCAAATCATTTCGGTCACATTTTCAAATAAGTAATTTCAACAAAAATCCCTGAAATCAGCGGATTCCCTGAAGATTTCTATCCCTGTTTTATACCATATGAGCGAATACAAAACATATAGAATAGCACAACATATTTTAAATCAATTTCAAGGGAATGCAAGACCGATTGTTTGTTTATTAGATTTTAAGTTTAAATTCTGGATCAAGATATAGCTAAGGGATGCTTTAAAAAGGAGAATACTGGTATCTGGTCCTTAAAATCAACAACTAACCACAAATCTAACAAAACTACAGTTGGTCATCATTGCTACATACACATTTTTGGACCGTTCATGAGAAGAAGAATTTTTAAGTTTTGGACTATTTTTAGTAATGATGGCCATCTTGAATAGAAACATCCATGTGAAGTTTCAGTTTAATTGGCCTTGTGGTTTCAGAATAAATGAAAAAAAAAAGAGAATTTTCTGTTTTCCTGCAGTATCCCTAAGTAAAATTCTAAGTCCCCTTACAGGGCCCCTATATATTTTAGCCCCTAATTCTCATCTGCAATCAAACCCCTACACTTAGGGATTACTTATATCAAATATATACAAATCTGACATACCGGTTCTTAAGAAAACAATTTTACTAATTCCCAATGTGGACCCTTAACACATAGGAACCCAGTTATTTTTACAAATCTTAACCTCTTTTACCTAACAATGCTTTAGTGAAGATAAAGGCAAAATTATTTCCATTTAAAAAAAAAAAAAATATATATATATATATATTATATTGACATGTGTCCCCTAATTGAACTCTCGGGGCAGGGTCATTTTTAACGCTAGGGACACCATTTGAACAAATCTAACAAAACTATCGTTGGTCATGATTACTACATAAACATTTTGTAAATCTGTTGGGCAGTTCATGAGAAGAAGATTTTTTAAGTTTTGGACTATTTTTAGTAACGGTGGCCATCTTGAATTTCAGATCGTAAAAAAAAATCTTCTGTACAGTTTCCTATGCAATAGAAACACCCATGTTAAGTTTCAGTTTAAATGGCCTAGTGGTTTAAAAACAGATAAAAGAAAAAGAGAATTTTCTGTTTTCCCATAGTATCCCTATGTAAAATTCTAAGTCCCCTTACAGGGCCCCTATAAATTTTAGCCCCTAAATTCTTATCTGCAATCAAACCCCTACACTTAAGGATTATTTATGCAAAATATGAACAAATCTGACATCCCGGTTCTTAAGAAAACGAATTTAGTAATTCCCATTTTTTACCCTTTTAGGGCCCCTCCTGACCCTTTAAGGCAGTGGAACCCAGTCATTTTTACAAATCTGAACCTCCTTCACCAAAAAATGCCTCTGTGAAGATATAGGCAAAATCATTTCCATTTAAAAAAAATAATAATAAAAAAATATAATGACATGTGTCCCCTAACTGAACCCTCGGGGCGAGGTCATATTTAACCCTAGGGACACCATTTGAACAAATCTAACAAAACTATAGTTGGTCATCATTACTACATAAACATTTTGAAAATCTGTTGGGCCGTTCATGAGAAGAAGATTTTTTAAGTTTTGGACTATTTTTAGTAATGGCGGCCATCTTAAATTTCAGATCGAAAAAAAAAATCTTCTGTATAGTCTCCTATGCAACAGAAACACCCATGTGAAGTTTCAGTTTAATTGGCCTAGTGGTTTCAGAGAAAGCGCTGTTAACAGACGACAGACAACGCGCCATCGCATAAGCACTTCTGGCCTTTGGCCAGTAGAGCTAAAAACTGATATCTATATATGAGTAGGATCCAGTTAAGGATTCACGCCTACTCATATGCTATATCAAAGGCATATTTATAAACTCATTGGATCATATAGATACAATGAAATCATAACATTTAATTTCATAAAGGGAGATAATTAAATTAACAACGGAATTTTTCAAACGGTACAATTTTACTCATTAATTTAAGCTCGCACAGTATAACATATCCATTGAGAAAAAGAGTTGAATTCTGTATCATACAGCAGGGCGTCCGGTGTTTTTTATCATGCCATCTTAGTAACCCATTTCAATGAAGAGATATAATTTTTACATGGTGATATGGTTTTGAGTAAACAAAAACTTTCAACTCGTCACTCTTGTAATGATTCGTCTTTTGTGTATAAACTTTTGGAGAGGAAGTTGGTCTCGTCTACACTTAAATTTAAACATTGGGAGAGGAAGTTGGTCTCATCTAACCTTAAATTTAAACGTTTGGAGAGGAAGTTGGCCTCATCTACACTTAAATTAGTGTCGCTCCTAAAATTATATTAGTAAATGCCAGGATACTTTCATGTGTGGGTTCGAATCACTATAAATACCATTTATTCTTATCAAGGTTAGTTATAACACGCTCTGAGATCTGTGTGATTTACAAGTTTTATATTCCGAAAAAGTTGTAAAATATATTTATAATGGGCGATAGGTTTATGAATTAGTTTCTGGATATGTCTCAGAATATCTGAGACAGTCAACAAACTGCTACTCAACAAATGGTTACTTTTTAGCTGGAGGCTAATAAAAAGCTAACCAGTGAATTGTGTGATATTAAAAACAACGCGCACACAAGCGAGATGGAGCTTAATGAATTGAAAAAGGTGAAAGAAGAAAATTCAAAGTTAAAGACTGAAATAAATTCATTAAGTACTGAACGTTTTGACAACCACGGTCGATGTATTGTTTTAGACTCACAAAACAAGAATCTAAGAGATGAGGTTGTCGAACTTCGACAAAAACTTGACAAACAAGTAAACATATCAATTACACTTCGGGAAGAAAGAGATTCACCGCAATCTCAAAACTATAACTTAACTCGAAGAATGCATTTAATTAAAGCAGAGTTAACGATTAGTGGAGACATAAACACAACATTAATAGAATCAAGAAATTACTTAAAGAGACAAAGGTGTTAACCACAAACCATTAAACCGAGTACAGCCGGCAGCAGCGTCCAAGCTCCATTAATCGAAGCCAAATAAGACTGCATTTCCGATGTTGAGGTAAGACATGATAATTAATAACTAATTTCATCAATTATGTGTGAATGTTTTTTTTAAACAAGAATGAAACACAAAATAAATTATGTTTATTTTTGTACTTATAAAATTCTAAAAAGTCATGGACATATTTTATAAGTGTATAATAAGATTATAATAATATGAATTATATAGTTAATCATTTATTATATTATATTACAAAATCAAAATACATATCCTATGAAATCAAACAAACTTGATAACATAATGACCGGTATTTTTTTACTTTTTTATTATTTATAACAAATAAAAGATAACAATTTAATGAAACAGTAAGAATATGAATAATATGTAATAACTTTTTTTACAGATAACTGGAATGCAGACTACATTGAAAATGGAATGAATCGATGATGATGATGCAGACAGCTTAACACTAGTTTTAATACTTTTCATTTATTAGATGATGTAAAAATAGTTATACTATTATTCTTTTTTATTTGTTGTTATAATGCATGTATATTTTTTGTTTTTCTTTATATATATATACATATATACACACACAGAATGAATAAATGTTCAAATATACTCTAGTTTATTATATCAAAACAGTTCTTTGTTTTTCATTTAAAGAAAACGGTTCCTTGATTTTTATTTTTCTAATAATTACTTTATCTTCTTATAAAAAGGGTAAATTAAATGTTAAATTGGAGTAAAGTGGGTAATTAAGTACATCAATTTATTTGAAGCTTTTGATCTTTTTCTGATAATTACTTTGTTTGTCACTGTCAATTAGTTAATCATTTAATTGATTATTATTAAATCAATTATCCCTTTCGGATATGATGATATTAATGTACAGTTTGGTGTTCTTTAAAAGCAACTTTATTCTCCTCTTATTTTATATATTTCTCTAAACTGTTATATATTTGGGTATATAATATGGTACATTTTGGTTGAAAATCATTGCACATTCAAAATGGAGATGGAGATCATTAAGAGCAATAAAGGTCAACGCAAATGAAGGTTATGCTTACACTAAGAAAAGTCAGAATAAGTCGTCTATCCGGTGGGGATGCACTAAGAGAATCGGTTTCGACTGCCGTGGAACAGTGGCAACTGATTTGCTGGTAAGTTACCTTTACTTCTATTCAAATAAATTGAAACAATATTGCCGACACTTTTATTTTAAGTACCAATAGGGTACATTAACCAATGTAGTTAAAGATATGATGAATGAGAAAGTGCTGTTTAACCCTTTCATCTATACATGTACATTTTGTGTGTATGTACATGAACAATTTCCTAACTTGCTCCCTCTGTAAAGATTAATATATATCACTCGGTCAATTGAATATCTGTATTGATATTGTTAAAACATTGTGTAAATGTTTAATGCTAATAAGATGAATTGAATTGAATCTTATGCGCTGTCCGAAGGTTGAAAGTAAAAACCCTTTAATACGGCCACTCAATGACAAAGCATGGAGGTCCCTAAAGACAGGTGGTAGCTTAATGTAGAACAAAAGTTTTTTGACTTTTGACCTGCATTAAGCTACCACCTATCTCTCCGGTTGTCCAAATGGACTATTTTAAGTGGTCGCATTACAGGGGTTTTATTGTATTAATACTGGCTTAACACCTCTAAATCAAGATTTTCTGCCATACTTCAATCAAAGTACCAAAAAGTGTTAAAGAAGGGGAGAAATAAGAGTTAAATGCTTTTAATGCAAATTGACATGCTCCGTCCGTCCGTACGTCCCGAAGATTTTGTATGATCTAATTCTTGAAAAATATTTGTCCAATTCTCACCAAACTTTACATACATCTAGAATGATAAAACCTTGGGAAGCCCTGAAGCTCCGTTCTAATATCAAGGATAGTGCCCAGACTAATCGCGGAAAACCAGGACAGATCGTCACAGATATGCTTTCAGATCACCCCAAGGAGGTTATTGTTGCTGCCGGTTCTGTCAATATGCTGAAGCAAACTGTGAGACGTGCCAAGAAGGTAACAGGACCAAAGAACCCGTCAACAATCAGAGACATTCCTGTCCCGTTGCCGGATGACTTTGCAACTAATGTGATCTATGACAATGAGTCACCAGACAGTAGAATACTTATGTTTGCCACAGAGGATGGTCTTCGCCTTCTAAATAGTGCCAGTAGATGGTTCATGGACGGTACTCACTCTACAGCCCCTGCTCAGTTTGCCCAACTCTTCGTTATCCGTGTGCCGCTTGGTAACTCCTGTGCCTCAGTTGTCTACACACTCCTGCCCTGCAAGCAGCTGAGTGCTTATGAAGAGATGTTTTCTGCCCTACTAGATGCCTGTCTGCAGCGAGATATTCGGCCCAACCCAGAGCACATCATAGCTGACTACGAGGTGGCCATTCACAATGCTGTAAGAAGTATCTTGCCCGACATTCACTTCCAGGGATGTTTCTACCACTTGACGCAGGCTACCTGGAGAAAAGTACAGTCAGAGGGTCTGCAGTGCGACTACAAGAATGACGACGATGTCCGGACATTTTGTGGGAAGCTTGATGGCCTAGCGTTCCTGCCACCCGACGATGTGAAAGAAGGCATGGCGATGCTCAAGGAACAAGTTCCAGAAAATCTACTTGGTTTGGTGGACTACTTTGACATCAACTATGTGAATGGTCCGATCCGTTCGGTTGTGACAGCAAATGGAAATATTTGCTTCAGACGCTCATCCCCTCGCTTTCCCACAACACTCTGGAATGTGCACCATGCTACCATGGAAGACCAGGACTGAACCAACAACCAGTGCGAGTCCTGGAACAACGGCTTCCAGCACCTTGTAGGACACAAAAACCCTTTTCTTTGGACTCTGGTGAAGTCGGTTGGAAAAGATGCAGCAATGGTGGCAGCTGACATTCTGCGGTGTGACCGAGGAGAACCACCCCAGAAACGAGTGAGGAACGCCACGAAGGTGCACCAGCGGAGATTGAAGTGCTTATGCCAACAGTATGTGAGTGGAGCAAAGTCCCTTAAAGACTTCATGGATGCCATTGGGCAGTTGATAAGGATTAAATAAATTCAGTGCTTTCTGTGCAATGAGATCAGAATTTGCGAGTTCAGTAAGATAAGTGTTCATTAACCCTTTCATCCACACAAGCGCCTTTTAGAGCCTCTGCAACTGATGGCTATTGAAAACATTGTAGGAAATGAAGGAAAGAGGGGCTCCTTTAAGGGAAACCTCTGATCTGGATCTGCACTATTTGTCAATATATCGCCAATGTTTTAGAAACTATTACACATACACATAACAGTGATAAGTGGAGAACTGCTTTAAAATGTATATAGTGCTTACATTATTTCTTACATAAAACAAAATGTGTAGGTCTACAAATTTTTAAATGATGTTTATAATAAGAGTAATCAGGTAACATTTTTAAAGATAATGTGCTATAAAAGAATTAAATGTGCTAATTATGTGTTTGTACTAGATGCATTCAATGTTTTGAAAATTGCTCTTTGCTTTACTTATCTTTCATTTCAATAATTGTACAGATAATAATTGATTTCTGATCATTATCTTAACTGTATGAATACTACGGTCATCCCGGTCAATGCAGAAAGCCCTTTTGAGAGCTTTGTGCATTACTTTCGAACAATATTAAGTGTTCACCTTTCTTAAGTGACCGCTTTATACAGGTTTGATTGTACAAATATCCATTCAATTAAAATGGTGAAAGCATCACAATCTGCACTAATCCTATTTGGGTGACTTACCTTTCCCTTTCTCAACATATTTTCTGTCACCTAATGACAATGGTAAAAGTGCTAAAAGTGACCCAAAACAATCAATAAATTCAGTTTGACAAACTGAGTAAGGGTATTATAATAACAAACTTTTATCAGTTTAGTAAAAAACTTGGTAAATGGCTTTATAGACATTATAATAATGATAAGGTACTCCTGTTGATCTATTATGTACTCAATCATGTTGTTTTGTTTTTTTTTACACGTTATAGTCCGTAATTTTGAATGTAAAACATTCTTAAAGAATCTTTTCACCTTTTGTTAAGGCATCCGGTGATTAACTTAGACACATGAATGTATCATCGGAAATTAACCTCAGTTTTATTGATCTATTGTTCGGAATAGTTCCGCTAGCTATTATGTACTCAAACATGTTGACGCTTGCACTGGATAGATGGTGATTTTGAATATGACGTATACATAAAGGAAC
This sequence comes from Panopea generosa, assembly GCA_029582155.1. Lineage (NCBI taxonomy): Eukaryota > Metazoa > Mollusca > Bivalvia > Adapedonta > Hiatellidae > Panopea > Panopea generosa. Next base: position 38,664,494 of record CM055905.1, read on the forward strand.
TATTATTCTATTATTAAGATGTCCGGTGATTAACTTTGACACATGAATTTTTCATCGGAAATTAACCTGTTTTATTGATCTATTGTTCGGAATAGTTCCGCTAGCTATTATGTACTCAAACATGTTGATAGATGGTGATTTTGAATATAACGTATACATAAAGGAATTATTATTCTATCGTTAAGACATCCGGTGATTAACTTGAATGTACCACTGCCGAAATATAGCAAAATTGCTTTTGGCATGTGTGGGACTATTTTATTTGAAAGTAAATGTGTATAACCTTTTCTAAGTAAGTTTGTAAATATAGTTAAAATTGCTTTTGTCATAGATATATGTGTATTTTATTTGTAAATAAATGTTTATAACCTTTGCCATTTGTTGTTGAAATACCTTTTTAATAAGGTCACCGCATTATCCGGTGTTTTTTTTTTTACTGTTTAATAAGTTTTTTTTATTTTTAAAGTTATTGAGATATTTTTCTCTTAGTTATTTACAAGTCAGCTCTGTATACTTTTGAGACGTTCTTACTAAAAGCATGATTACCTTTTTAAACTTTGATATGATGTCAGTCAGCTTCTATATTAAAACTATGGCAGCACATACGACGTTATCTAAAATGGCCGCCACACATGCGCAAACGGGTTACCATCAGTAGTCATCCAAGATGGCCGCCCCGCATGCTCATATAATAGAAACAAAATGGCCGCCGCGCATGCGCAGTCCGTGACGTTGAACCGACCCCCCCCCCCCCCCCCCCCCCACTACTACTCCTGTAGCTCCGCTTATTTACATTTTAAACGTTAACTATACACATCAATAACTTGAAAACTAGTTGGCGTTTCTTGAAAAAAAAAAAACAGAATTGGAAAAGAGAGATGAGATTTTTCATTTGGTACCTGTTTTGCAATACTAGATTCATACATAAAGAACATTGTTTTTTTTATATAATTTGTCTTTAACTCGCATTCATATAGTCAAACGGTTTGAGTAACCTTTTAATAGAAGTTCAAATTATTTTTTCAACAATACGTTGTAAAACATGAATAAAATTGGTCACTTTATGAGCATTCTGACAGAATACATCGACAAAACAAAATAATTTAAATAAAAAAACAACAACATTAATTTCATTACACTGTTTTAGCATGTAACATCTAAGATTTTTGCAATTAGTGTTACTTTAAAGGATTGTATTAAAGTTTTAAAATCGGGATATGGACATCACCCATTTGGCAAGTGTGTAACAATTTACATTTATTGATTGTATAATATCTTTATGTCTGATGACACGTGCGTACTATTTAATGTTAAGAACATATACTGTTGCGTAGTAGTGTAGAATTGACGGATGTGTTGGATTGGTAACACAGTCGAGGTTGTGTTTGCATATATATTTAATTTCATAAAGGGAGGTAATTAAATTCACAACGGATTTTTTAGGATCTTTTCAAATTCTCATTCACAATGCATGATATATATTTATATATTTGTGAATAACAATTAATACCCTTTACAGATAGTAAAATTTCTAATAAATGTATATTTTATTATTTTATCTAGGACAGGCTATTATCCAAATAACGGGGGATGATGAGACCAAAAAGATAGACGTTGGAGAAAATAAAATTAAGCAAGGTTCAGCGAAGATGTCCCTAGCCTAACAAAAATCTCGATGAGTAGGGCTGAATTTTTTACGGAAAAGGTATAATATAGTTATTATTTATTTTGAATATTATTTTTTTAAATGTGTTTTGTGTCAGTTCACATACACGATTTTAAAGATATAGAAAATTTTACATTTTTGACGCAGAGAACAATTTTATACATCAGTGTTTCACTGGGGACATTATTATACGTCAGTAAAGTTATGTTAAAAGTTTGTGTTACAATAAATGGTGGGTCCTTACGCACGTAGGTGATTTTGAATATAACGTTTACATAAAGTAACTATTATTCTTTTATTAAGACGTCCGATGTATCATCGGGAATTAACCTCAATGCCACAATACAGATTTTATATTGTTTTAACCCCTTTATTTTACCCTTCGTTTCATGCGCACCTGTATAATTGTTTTTTATATTCCTTTGATAGCTTGACTATTCACCTGTGAAATAAGCTAAGTTGTTGTATGGTGTTTAGCGTCGCTTTCAACAATTTTTCAGTCATATCGCGACAGTGTCTACTTGAGACAGTATTCTGAGCGCTGTCACACTGAAGTATCATGCCGCGGACACATGGTATGATACCCCACCCAGTCACATTATACCGACACTGGGCCGACCAGACCTAAAACTCTCCTCTAAATGCTGAGCAATTTTAATCACATCAACATTTGTTAAAGTCCAATTCCTAATATATTCAACAAAGTGTTGATTATTACTTTTTTATCAATAACATCCCAGTATTAATATAATAATATAAGTTATATATATATATAAATAATATATAAGCTAAGCACATGCCAATTAGACATGTACAGTGAGAGTGTGCAAGTGATCAGATGTGAACAGTCGTTGATATGGTCAGATAGAGAGAAATAGTATTCACGTGAATCAAAAAGGAGAGATACTGTGAGTAGTTTATTTGTTAAAGTTATATTCTCTGAAATGCTGAAGTGTTGTCATCTTTTAAGTGTGTACCAAATGTTCATTCTAGTAAGAGTGTGTTTTTATAGGTGGTTTATGGGTGATTGGAGCTTCTCAGTTGAGATGTTAGTCTTGCAACCTATGGGTGATTGAAGTTTCGTCCAACAATATAAATATATATTTTATTTCATGTAGGACAGGCTAAAATCCAGATGAGAAGAATCTCGATGAGTAGAGATGATTTTTTAACGGAAAAGGTATAGTATATTTATAATTTTTAAACAAAACTAGATGTCTGGCTTATCACCAAAAGAAAATATACTTCGAGAGAGTAACAAGTGCTTTACACGTGAAATGGCTTGAATATGCAAGTAGGAAGAAATTTAAATCTAATGAAGTTACTTTATGCAAAATGTCTGATATATAAACTTGTTTCGAAACCAATATCAACGTTTCCGAGCTAGATTAAACAAACACGGCTAAAATTTTGTATAAATTTAGAAATATTTTTCCAACATACACTTTTAAAACTATGAACTAAAACTTGTTTGAAGACAGTTTAAGCTATGTTACAAAATTTAATTTGTACGCATCTAAATTTTAATGTCGTCTTTGCGATAAATTGTTTAAAACAAAATCGGACACAGTTAAACACGAGAAAGTCTCCGAAAGTATTACTAAACTGAGATTTTCTGGTGGTTATTTTAACTCTGCTAAATCAATATTCGAAAAGTTAAGAGATTAAGGAATTGATGTAGATTCGTCACTTCAACATTATCCCTGGATTGTTACTTACGACATGGAGGCGTATTTAAATCAGGTAAGTACGGAAAATGATGATGGTCTTACTAAAGCGCATGCCCATGAACCAATATCGGTAGGTATTTGCAGTAACTTGGCAAATAGTGTTAATATCTAAATTACAATTACATAAACTTTTTTATTTTTTCTAGGATTGGATATGTTACGAACAACATAAAATGCTCTAACAAAGACTTTTTTGGGGGAAAATAGTTTACAGTTGAAGCTTTGGAAACTGTCAAAGAAAGATATCAAACCAATTGAGCAGAGAAGCGATCCATGGTCTTTGAAAAATAACGTCCTTATATTTTATTTCAGGAACGAGAAAATTGCCAACATGTGGGAAAAGATACAATAGTTTATTGTATATTAACAAAAATAGCATCAAGAATACCCTTTTCCTGCATTATGTGCACTGATAATTTTGGATATGCCTTGGAGTTTTGGTCAATGTGCAGAAAGGAAGAGTTACAAATACTAGCAAACAATAGTAATCTTTTTAAAATATGGATCTGTCAATCAAGTGATCTATCGGCGATTGTAATTGGATCGTAGCCTTTGATGCATACTATATGAACATTTACTATTGAAAATATTCCAATATTTCTATTTAGCATTACACTCCAAAAACTGTGTTAAAATATATATTGTTTACGTTTTATTTCAGTTACTATTCTGCTAGTAAATGCTTTGTCGGAGAAGATCTTCAATTATGTATACGTTATCGAGAAGAAGGGAGTGTTAGTGTGGTGGTTCCTTTACAATTCTTCACTTCTCTTGAAAAACGTCTTTCCTGGAATCAACAATTTAACTATCTTATCTCTCAAGTATTTCAAATTTCTATAAGTGACTTGAGGTCACGGACTGTGCATGCGCGGCGGCCATCTTGATTCTGGTAGTTTATTTAAAACGAATCCTCTTTTATCTTCAGACCCATTATAGATTGACCCAATAAACGTGTATTTTTAGAAAGGAAATTTAATGAGTTTTCCAACGATACCAACCAAATTCGATAGGCTAGGATGAAGTTGAATTTTTGATGACGTCACTTCCGGTCGCCATGTTGGGTTGATATTAATGAAAGCAGCAGATATGAAATGCTGATAATAAATTACTGTAGTTATTTATTAAGACGGTCCAAATCGGCCGAGGAATAATAGTTTGTGTGATTTTTAACGAATTCAAATTTAACCGCGAAAACTACGTCACACATCACGTGACCACATAAACACGTTTTTTAAACCACATGTGGTGTTTGGTCAAACGATCATCTCAGCTATTACTTTACCAATTTCAATAAATAAAACACCGTTGGAATGGAAGTTTTACAAGGATTCCAATGATATAATAAAAAATAAAGCCTCTGACACATGCAGTGAGTTAATGATAGAAAATACGTATTGAGTTTGGGTTAAGTTATCGTATGTCATCAGTATGACATGTACAATCAATTTATAGTATCAGAAAATTTGTTCTTTTCTGTCTTCTGGTATATAATATAGTACGGTAATATATGTCATAAAGAGAGTTTGAACAAAAGAAAAGGGTATGGAATGTTTTTTACGTACATTTATAACATATAGTAACCTTGTTTTACTGTACACAATTTTAATGTCTCAGGTAACTTTTTAATCCGTTCCTTTTGTTATCGTTTAGTGTACTGCGTAGCCGCTATAGAAACGAGTAAATTTGAACTTTTAAGAAGGGGGTTGTTAAATCATGAAATAAATATGATTTGATCACTCTATTATTAGGTACAACGTCGTTGTTGTCCATTGCCAACACACAGTTTGTAAAACTTAAACTGTCTCTCATTTGTAGAACAAATGATGTTAGGAGATGTGATGACAATTTTGTCATCGTTAGTATGTGGAATGTTTAAATTCCGTGATGTTGAACTGTCAGTAACTAACAATGGTGTTAACATGATAGTGGACAGTTTAGATGTATTACAAATGAGAGACAGTTTAAGTTTTACAAACTGTGTGTTGGCAATGGACAACAACGACGTACCAGAGGGACCCCAAGATACAATTGTCAACAGCAATTTATCTCACTAATAAGGCAAGATGTTGTTTATGGTGTTGATTTTTTTCTTTTCCGTCCGTCTGTTCATCCGTAATACATTTTCTATGTAGAATACAACTTAAAGTATTGAAAGGGACAATGAAGTGCTTATTGATGACATGATTGGCCTGGTTATTTCTTTCGTTATCTATAAAACTGATATCTATCTATAATATTTATACATGTATCGACGACTTATTCTGACAGGTAAACTCCACGGTGATACCAGGCCTGAATGTGAACTTCGACAAGCTACTGATTACAATTGTCAATCATTTTTGTTAAGGAACATACAAGTACAGAGTTTGTGGGAACACTATTACACGAGCTGTCTCATGCGCTGTTACCAATGGACCCGGTTGACGATCACACTGAGACATGAGACATGGTTCACCATAAATGGACTTCTAGATTGCTTTCTACTTGACTTGGTCCTAATAATCTTCATCATCTGGTGCATCCAAACAACTCTACGTAAAATTCTTGTTACACAGTGAATGCAACATCTACGTTATTAAAAAAGCATCACATTTCATCTTTAAATAAAATATTTACCTATTTCTATAAAAATGTAATACACACACTGTGGACACAGATATACCGATACAACTAATTTTATTAAGAGTTATTTAGTCCACCGTTTTCAACTCATTCATACATGTACACATTGAGGGGGAGATGAGTCAATTTTTTTTAGCATTTTAGCCATTAAAATTAGAACTCGTGTACTTTAAGTGATGGCACACCCTGCTACGGACGGACCATATCTAATGGAACACAAACCTTTGAAAACACCCCCGTTACTGTAGAAATAAGTATTAAAAATGTAACTAAATTTCAGTTTATTTCAACACTTCTGCACGAACTGACTCATGTTTTACGCCCCAATTGTAATCATGACAAGCATTGGCTCCGTACGTGTGTGTGTTTTTAATGTGTCTACTGTCAGTGCACATACACGATTTTAAAGATAGAAATTATTTTTGGCGCGTTGCACTGGGAACAATATTGTACGTCAATAAGGTTATGTTAAACGTTTGTGTTACATTGAAACGGTGGGTCCGTACACACGTCAGTGATTTTGAATATAACATATACATAAAGGAACTATGAAATAAATATTTCCACAAACCCATCGCATGAGGACAAATCTAGAATGTGTTCCGACTTAAATCAATGAAAATTTAAGTTGGTCACAGAAGCGTCCTCACATTTTTAATAAAGGACGCGTGTGTAGTCATTATGTTATAGTCGTTAGTTAAATGATATCGCCAAAACATTCTTACAAATGTAAAAACATAACGGTAGATAAAACTGGTAGCATTTCGGTTCTGCACAGTAAAATGTACATGTAAATGATGCAGGCTTTTCTGTGCGCTTCAGGCATAGTGCCACCATTGCAAAAAGGAAGTGCTTCCGTGGGGTAGTCGCATAATGGCGGTTGTAAATAATCCTCAATTCTTCTTCTTTAAAAATGCATTTTCCTATTTTTAATGCTCATTTTTTTATTTGAATGGCATTATTGATGTATTTTGAACATTTTGATAGCATTGTCATGTTTGAATTGTGAATTTAGAAAAAAAAATGATGCTTGGAAATTGGGGTATGAATTCATGATTTCGGAAGTCTACTTTCACTTTGTCACCAGTGTACACACTGAGCAGAAAAAAAATCTCTTATATGACACATGACCCCTACTTTTCTCATCATATTTTGATAGTGCAGAGGTTGACAAACAGTAAAATGTAGGTTTCACTTCTTTCATTTGGGACCCTCTATGAATGACAAGCCTTCAAACTTTTATTATTTACTATAGAATAAAGAACAAAAATCAATGGTGGGGTTACACCTTCATTTCCTTTGTTTGCGAGACATTCAACTATTGAAAAGTAGTGTGTAGTTTCAGAAATATTTGTACTTTAGTAAATTATATAGACCAAACGTAATTCCTATACTATACCAGTAATCACCGTTAGTATTAAGTCACTATATACATCATGTTAAATTGTGATAAAATAACTGAAAGTGTAAGAGGCGGCCACATGTAAACATTCGAAACTAACATGTCAATATTCGAAACTATTCTTTTATTTTATTCTAAATATATGTAGCCCTGGTTAGAATTGTTAGAATTACCATTCGAAATATGTAGTTAGCCTGCTTTAAATTGAGTGTATGTTAAAACATTAATGTAATATGTCTGTGACCCTTGTGACCTCTGTCTGTATATATTTATGTGTGATGTCACAGAGTACTTCTGAATCAATCAGCTGTTACCTGTGTACATGTATTATATCTCTGGAATGCAAGTGAATGATTGAATGCATGCATGTTAGTTAAATCTACTCACTCAAATAACACTAATAACTCGTGCATAATTAACCCGCCAAATTATCCACTCGTCCTTGTCAAAAACTTAGTTTTACCAGAACACTACTGGGCTTCCTACTGGAAGGACATGGCTTATTTAGCCAGTCTTTAATCAAGTTATAAATCTAAATTAACGTGTTTCTGGTAAGTCATTAGTATTAAATTGTTATCTATGTACCATGATATAAATTGTAATTAGCGAGACGCGTGGAATTGTGCATTTTAAAATATCTGTCATTTTATATATCTAAATGTATGTTTTATGTATTTACAGGCTATTAATATATTATATTAATATATTATATATACCACCTAAATAAAATTATAAAAACGAAGTATACTTGGTTGAGAAAGTTAATAAAGACCCGGTTACATATAACACTGCTGAATATCACTCACCGGATTGTACACCGACATTTTGTTTATTGTCTCGCAGCATACATTTTTAAATGTCGTAGGATACGTTTTGTACCTAGGACGTTTCGTAACTTATGTCTGGTCGATTCGTACCCTAGATAATTTTCTATACTCTTCATCTATTGATGTTTTTAATTGCTAGAACAGATATATCCAACAGCATAATTATCCCTTTACAAAAACAGCCATACAGTAAGTGTAATTTAGAAGTGTCTAATTTTGAAGGGTCATTCTATCCTATATGCTTCACCAAACGCTAGTTTAGAAAGATTCGTTTTACACTTTATATAATAATATTGATCCAATCGATTTCAAAATAAAGTGTGCACTTTGGTTTTTCGAATATTTTTTAACCCTATACTCCATAGATACGCGTTTTCCCGCACAAATCACAGAAGGCATTTGAAAACAGTGCAGTAAGAGTTCAGATTGCTCGTAACGAGCAATCTGAACACTTCCTGCACCGTTTTCCATTCTGTCAGTTAATATAAACATAATTCACCCATTGCTGATACGTGGTGAATTAATCCTTTCAATATTAGGTGTCCAAGGTCGTCTATATGAAGTAAAGGGTTAACTGAAAATGCTTTCATGTCAAAAGTTTTTTTTTTTTAAAGATATAATACAAAATTAGCTTTCAGTGAAGCATAAAATTTGCAGGGAACAATATTACATCAGTATATTATTATACATCAGTGTTCCACTAGGGACACTATTATACGTCAGTAAGGTTATGTTAAAAGTTTGTGTTACATTGAAACGGTGGGTCCGTACGCACGTTGGTGATTTTGAATATAACGTTTACATAAAGGAATTAGATTGTTCTATTGTTAAGACGTCCGGTGATTAACTTTGACACATGAATGTACCATTGTACACACAGCTGTGCGACTTATTGGTTGTGTGATTAGTTGAAATGAGTTTTCACATGCGTATTTAGTGTATGTACGCTACTGATACGCCATGACAAAAAAGGAGAAAGCTAAAGTCTGCTTCCAGTGCAAAGTCCGTGAAGCACTTGAAGTTAGTCCAAGCACCTCTCGGTTCAGTTGGAAGCAGTGTGGTGTTGCTATGTTTTAATAACTTTACATATATATATATATATATATCATATTATCACATCGAGGTTGACGCACTGTATTCTACTGTAAGTAAGAACTAACCAAACCTCTTCTAACATTTCATTTTTTTCTTGCTCCAGCATCACTCTTCGTGTGACTTAGTCGGTACTGATGTCTATTCGTCCCTATGGAAATATTATTTTGATGTAGAGGTAACTTAGTTTTATTTAATTGCAAACTACATTGCCTAGCAGTTCCCCGAAATAACTAAATAATCACCGCAGAAGCTGGACACACCATTTAAAGAAATAAATATTTCCACAAACCCATCGCATGAGGACAAATCTAGAACGTGTCGACTTAATGAAAATTTAACTAGGTCACAGGAGCGTCCTCACATGTTTAATAAATGTCGCATGTTGTGTACGCGTTCTGTTTTAGTCGTTAGTTAAATTCAATCGCCAACACATTCTTACAAACGGTAGATAAAGGTAACTTTTCGGTTCTGCACCGTAAAATGTACAAGAAAACGATGCAGGCTTCTCTGTGCGCTTCATTTCCTGTGGACATCAACTATTGAAAAGTAGTGTGTAGTTTCAGAAATATTTGTACTTTATTAAAATAAATATAACAAACATAATTCCTATACTAGACCAGTAATCATCGTTATTGTTGTTAGGTCACTGTATACATTATGTTAAATTGTGATAAAATAGTTAAAATCGTAAGAGGCGGCCACATGTAAACATTCGAAATTAATATGTCTATATTGAAACTATTCATTTATTTTATACTTAATATAACACTGCTGAATGTATCACTCGCCGGATTGTACATCGACATTTTGTTTATTGTCTCACAGCTACATTTTAAATATCATAGGATCCAGTTATAAATAAAATGTAGTATCTTACGATGAATGTCTGGGTCCCCGAGTAGAGGTTTGGCATTAACGGAAGATAAAGTGTATTTAGGTCACGTGATCGAAATCCGGTGCGATATAAATTTGCGCCCTCTGAAATCGAGTCCGGGTGATTCCGCCCACAATTTTTCGACCGCGTCTTTTTCCGAACGTGTCTTTTTCGGACCTTAGCAAAAAAAAAAAAGGCTATATATGGTTTAACAATTGTTTGTTTTTGACTTTTAATGTTGTGTTCTAAGAATACAGTGGTAAATATTCATCAATTTAGAATTGGCAGTGTGTTTTAATGAAAAATATCAACAAATTACGTAAGATGTATAGTGTTCCAATCGGATAAAGCGCGGTGTCCAATTATTGGGAGTGTTTTAATCCAAATTAGGAGTGTATATGTACAGAACAGAATGGCAACAAATTGTTAACGTTGTGGGGGAATTTTTGAGCAAAAATGCAAAGGATTTAAGTTAGTAAGTCTGTCGAGTAAGTTTAAAGGAGGTCCGAGTGCTGCTGAGACACTTACCAAGAATTTTAACATAAGTTTTTACCCCTGGAAAAGCAGCATTTATATGCGATGACTGTACCAGAACCATACGATCCGTTCATGTTAAAAAGACGCAACTGGAAGAGGTTGAGGAGAAGTTTCGCAAGATTCGGAAGCCTGGATCGTACTTGGCGATGAAGTAACCCGCCACACCACAGCACAGCACAGACACGCTAACAAGAAGTTAAAGGTTATGTCTTCAACCCTCCATACATCCACATCGCTTAGAAAGTCAACTTCAACAGAAAAGGTAATCTATTTGAGGCCGTTTTGACTTATCTGTTTTATTGATATCGATAAATTTCTATAAAAGTTGGTCCATTTAACTTAGACACTCTACCAGCAATATTGTGCTGTCTAAGTCCTTCCACCTGATCATGTATAAGTGCTTTCAATGGAGAAATCATTAGTGATGTGTGTCTCTTACTTGAATCTTTCTGAAAAGTAATTGACATAAATATTAATAATAAGATGTCATGTAAGTCACTGAGGAGTAGAATATGTATATGAAATTTAAAGTATGTAGGTTAAAGGGTTCAAGGTAATTTTCAAGATCAAGGTCATTTAACATGTGAAAGTCCAATCCAAGCCTTCACTGACAATAAAAGCCTGATTTTTTTTCAAAAAAAAGAGGGCTTTTATGGTCAGTGAAGGCAGGTTAGTAAAAGTTAAACAACCAAAAACAATAGATCCATCTATCGATACTGGGTCACAAACAAGAGGGTCAAGTGTGGCCCCTAGAGTGTTAACAAGATGTTCCTTCAATTTGACCTAGTTTCTGACCCAATATGACCCATATTCAAATTTGACTGTCATTATTACAAACATTGTGACAAAATTTCAAATTGTTCAAGAAAACATTGCAGCTTCTAGAGTTTTAACAAGATTCCCTTCAAATTGACATAGTGATCTACTTTTTGACATCATCACCAAGTATTGAATTTTTTTTCACAACACTGTACAGACTGATGTTTGTCTACACTGTACTAATGTATGGATGGATCTTGGTCTACACTGTACTTATGTACAGGATGATATGTCTACACTACTAATGTACAGGCTGATCTTAGTCTACACTGTACTTAGGAACAGGTGGATCTCGGTCTACGCTGTACTAATGCACAGGCTGATCTTTGTTTACACTGTACTAATGTACACGCAGATCTTGGTCTACACCATACTGATGTACAGGCTGATCTTTGTCTACAATGTAATTATGTACAGAATGATCTTAGTCTACACTACTTATGTACAGGCGGCTCTTGGTCTTCACTGTATTAATGTACAGCAGTCTACACTATACTAATGTACAGGTTTATCTAGGTCTACAGTGTACTTATGTACAGCTTTGTCTTGGTCTTCACTGTACTAATGTACAGGTTGATCTTGGTCTAGACTGTACTAATGTACAGGTTGATCTTGGTCTACCTTGTACTAATGTACAGGTTGATCTTGGTCTACACTGTACTTATGTACAGGCGGATCTTTGTTTACACTGTACTAATGTACAGACGGATGTTGGTCAACAATGTACTTAAGTACAAGCTGATCTTGGTCTACACTGTACTAATGTACAGACGGATTTGTGTCTTAAATGTCATTGTGCTGGTACTGGTTACGAAACAGTCATTTTTTTTTCGGTTACTTAACGGAGAGGTTCCGAAACGTCTGGACTCCGAATTAAATTCGCCATTTTCTCTTCAAAATTATCATTCAAAAACACATCGTTAAGTAAAATATCTTGAAACACATTTTCTCTTATATGGTTATATAGTCCACAATGTAACAACGAGTTCCCTACCCAATACTTTGTGTATACAAACAAAACAGAAGTGTCAAAAAGGCGTCTTTCTCGGTGATATTTAAGCATAAATATTAAAATGTAAAAATACAAACCTTATCCAAAAGCAGTGGTGGAACAAAGTAACAAAGACTTTTTCCATAACCAGTCGGCAATAATCCAATTGTGTCTTTGCCGTTTAAAATACTCAGCACAACATCGTATTGTTTACCTTTAAATTTAAAATCGTAAAAATGCTCCGCTAAAATTCCATCACACTCGTTAACTGCCGCCATCTTGAAAATGTTGTTGATAGTCGATATATTTAACGAGCGGAATTTTAATGCCTTTACCGCCTGTATGACGTCACTTTTTCTCGCGAGAGTATCACGGTAACATGCAAAACATCAAAATGGCAGATTTCGTAAGGATTTCGGTACTACATAACATAAATGTTTTTTAACGAGACTACAGTAGATAAAGATGCCGTTTTAACATTGCAGATTGGTATATTAACTATCAATTCATCGATATGTCAGGCTAAATTACCTAAAACATGAGACCAAACGTCAAATACACCGTTGAAAGTGCTTGACTGTGTGGTTTTCAGTAATCCCCGTGTTTTACTATTCTCGAAGTCGGTGTGACGTCACTGATCACGTGATAACACGCCGCCATCTTTGTTTGGGGGTAAAAACCAATGACCCGGAAATTTGACAGTTTAATTGTACATGTTAATGATTTTTATCGCAAATATGGTATTGTTAGGCGTAAGATGTCGTACGAATATGAAGAGGGATTGTCCTCTGAAGCTAAAAATCGTTACAGCACGAAATTAAATCTGGCTGGACTTGAAATATGCCCCTACAAGATTGCGGCGGACAAATGGTTGAATGACCCCAAACAATGGCCAGAAATTGAATATAAATATGTGTACGCATATCTCATCAGAAGTCCACGCAAGTTTAACTGTTAATATATATTTTATTGTAAACAGAATTTTATTTCACGTTGGACGTGTTGTCACTTTTTTTAAAATTCAAGTGAAAGTATTTCGTCATTTTAAATATCGTTACCCCAACCACTTTTTTTCAATATAAATTAGTTTAAATTCATTTTTGATCCAGAATATTGATGTCAAATTTCACGAAGCTTTATTGATTTTATACATTGTTTATTAAACTGGTTACATTTTTTATCAAAACTATATTTTTAAATCATTTTCAGGTTTGTATTCTCAAGAGGCCATGGAAAACTACAGATCGTTGGATGCCCACACATCTTTTGTTTCTGGCTGGGTTCAAACTATTTATCACATGAAGACAGCAACTGGTAACTCGTTTTTTCGGGCTGATGTGAAACCATCTTGGCGTGTAACAGAGGAGCCACATCATCCTTGGGTGACACTCAAGGAAAAAATGCTGTGATTGTATGGCCGGGTAAGAGCATACAAAATAATTTTATAATTCTAACCTTATCAAAGGTATTTTGTGTGATCTTGCTTCTTTTTTGAAGAAGGAATGATCACTCACTGTCTTATCAATTAAGATATCAGTAACTGCCACGCAAATGCAGTTCGAAAGTATAAAAATAACAAGTCTCCCAATACCGATCAGACTTCTTTTCAGGACTTTCAATTAACTATTTATAAATATGAGCCGTCCCATGAGAAACCCAACATTATGGCATCTGCGTAATGTATCGACTAGATCAGCCTGTGCAGACTGATCCGGACCGACACATTCCGTCTCTGAGGGGTCGAGTCCCGGTAGCTCAGTCGGTAACGACTCAGGCTGTCAATCCAGGGGTTATGAGTTTGAATCCCGGCTCAGCCAACTTCCTTTCCGACGTTTGACAAAAGTCAATGCGTCATTCGTCTTCTACCTAGTCTACTAGTCTATGTGTAAAAGCAGCCAGTTGTTTGGGAAGATTGTTGTGTGAAGTACTGGTGTGAATAAAACCAGGAACACATGAGTAGGTGAACTGGCCGCCGTGATATGACTGAGAAATTGTTAAAAAACGGCATTAAACCAAAATCAATCAACCGTCTCTGAGGGATAGAGGTATAGAGAAATGATTTCTGAAACAGAAAGTCCACAAGAGGCGAAAAGTGTCTGTCCGGGTTAGCCTGCACAGCATGTTTAGAGTGATCCGGGTCGATACTTTATGCAGAGACCACTATGTTGGTTTCCGAGTTTTCTTGCGAGACGGCTCATATTATAAGATTTGTTCATTTGTTTATTTTCAGGTTAGGAGAGACATGCTCACATATTGGTGCCCTGTTATTCAAGATGGAAGCAGATGTTAGATTAGGGTACACAGCGTCCGCTTGTACAGATATTCCATGTGCTTTGGAATGCTTGCTTTGTAAAGGACGTCGACCCTTGTGAGATTTCTAACATTAAATTTTACAAAGCTGAGTCTAAGAACAAACTTAAGAAATTGAAGAAAAAACTAAAAACAGCGCCAGTTATGTCAACTGTAAATGAACAAAATCAGTTTTTAGATTCTCTATCGAGTATAAGTGACAACTGTGTTGGCTTGAGTCTGTTCAACGACTATGCAGACAGATTTGTATCTGTAGGGCCAGCACCATCTACCAAGCTTCCACCCACACTACGAAATCTATATTCCAACTCTAATGAAATTGTAAATGGTCAAGAATTGATTGATATGTGCGACTCGTTGGTCAACAAGATCCAAGTTAATGAGAAAGAAATCGGTTATATTGAAGAGGCAACTCGCAATCAGTCAACGAGTTCAGTGTGGCATGATCAACGTTTAGGACGTATTACAGCATCTGTTGTTGGAGACGTTTTACGAACAGATCCAACCAATCCAGCACCTTCTCTCGTCAAGAAGATATGTGTTCCCAGGATCACCCCACTGAATGTTCCGGCCATACAGTGGGGCAACGAGCACGAAGAAGATGCCTTTCGTATATATACCAATATATATTCCAATGGAGGCTCAAAGCCAGATATCATTCCTAGTGGTCAAGTTTATGTAAATATCAAGTGTGGTCATAAGGACAGTGCTGTGAATAAGTCGGGTTTGTTGATTGACAGAGAGTATCCCTGTATCGGTGCTTCACCAGATGGTGTTGTAACATGCGACTGCTGTGGGACAGGTGTGCTTGAGATTAAGTGTCCCTACAAATTAAGAGAAGTAGCTCTCAATGATGCCCTTAAAGACAATACTTTCCATTTGGATGGTAATTTCAATCTAAAGAGAGAAAACAAATACTATGCACAAGTTCAAACCCAAATGTACGTTGCAAACGCTAGTTTTGCTGACTTTGTTACATGGACACCACTTGATTGTTCGATAGTGCGGGTAAAGCGTGACGAGCAATTTATCAAGGATTTTACATCTAAAATTCCAGAATTTTGGAAGGCACATATTTTGCCGGAACTTATAACTCGCCGGTTAGAACTTAAACAAGATCTTACAGTTTGTGAAAATAGGGAAAACCGTGCAACCAAAACATTTTGTTTAAGCAAAACGACCTCGGAAGAGTATGAAATGGTGACTTGTGATCACTGTGATCAGTGGTTCCACCCAGGATGCATAGGACTCAAGAATCTACCATCAGATAAGATTTGGTATTGCCGCGAGTGCAAAAAAGGGTTGAAAAAAAGAAAATGACAGAAAAGTAGTACTCATTTAAGTGTGTAAAATGATACAGATAAATAGGTATAACATCCCAAATATATGACCATTTCATATGTTTAACCCTTTCCCTCATATAGATGCTTTCTGATGCCTATGGAGCAGATGGCTTTTTGAAAACATAGTGATAAAAGCAGAAATTGCTCAAAACGAGTAGTTTCTCCTTTTACCACAATGTTTCATGCTTTTAGTGATGTTATCAATTCAATTAAAGAGATTTTCTATGTTTGGACAAAATATGTTCAAAGTTGTCTGCTGCAGAATTGTGGCATGATGGAAAGGGTTAAACCTTTCCAATTTGGAAACCCATTTTGATGCACCAGCAGCTGATAACTTTTCAATTTCTCCTTTTACCACAATGTTCTCAGCTCAATTCAACGAGTAAACATGCATTTTCAAAGAGATTCATGATTTTTGCCAAAATGATTTCAGTCGTCTGCAGCAGATTTGATTTGTTACATGAAGGAAAGGGTTAAATTCTTAAGAAGAAAAATTTGCAACATCAGGATAACAGCAAATTTAATTTTGATATGAGTTAGAGTTGAATAAATTGTTTGAAATTGAAAAATTGTTGATGAAGTTGATGACTGAAGTTACCAGTATTAGTTGTTATGAAAGTTATTGTAAAATAAACAAAGGTAAATGTTATATATTGATTTTATTTTCATAAATATATATTTCAATATACTTCAATAATAATTATGTTGCTATATAAACATATTTCAAACAAAAACAGAGAACGCCTAGTTTATACTAAACTGCTGATTTGTTTTATTGGGGTTTTAAGCCGCTTTCAACATTATTTCAGTTATATCACGGTGAAAGTTCACTTATTTATGATCCCTGGGTAAACAAACCAGTACTAGGTTAGAAAATGTGCCTTGTCCATGGACACTCCACCATGACTGTAGTAATTCTACTCTTTAAATATTATACCAGAACCCAAGTTTGTCAGAGCTGCACAGACAGTTAAAATTTTATCACAACTTGATAGTGAGGATTCAATACTTTCGTCTTTGATGCTTTGAATACACCGAATTGGTAATGGACCTTTCAAAATGTTAAATCTGTTTTTCACAAGTCCGATATGGATTCGCACGGACGATATTTTTCTTGACATCTCTATGTCGCGTGCAGATAACTGCTTTTTGCCTTTCGTAAACGCTGGTGTTAGAAGTTCAGCACTACAATGTGATGAAAATCGTCTTTTAATGTAAATCCTCTATCTGCCAGAATCTGGTCTCCAGGTAGATGGTACTTAGTGTCAACAAATCCGGATCTGCGCACAATCTTAATGTCGGATGCTCTCCCACCCCAGGCTTTTGAAAGAAAGTTGATGGCTCCATGAGGGGAGCATGAAATGAGAAGCTTCGCTGTATTTTGTTTTTATATGAGCTATAGCACTGTGCTCGTGGCAGAAGATTTTTTGGTGCTTTAATAAAAATTTCAAAGCAGTCTATGATGGAAGTCATTCTTGGAAATTTACCTTTAAATACGGGCGGACTTGTTTTAAATATTGTTTCTCGATCAGCCAATTTCACCATAAACCCTATCTTCGCGTACAATAAGTCGATCCACTTCCAAAAATAGTCAATCATGGTCGACTTTGGAATGCCTTTTACATGGGACAGAAATTCAAATGATAAATTGTGACGAAGTTTTAGAAAAAAATTGTTCTTTAGGTGGAGAACTTGATTTATTTGTTGCATTACATTGAATAAAGGTACTTAAAAAATTGAACAGTTTCTGAAACACGTTCCAACTAATGCCGGTCATCATTTGACAAGCTTTATTGTTTCCTTCTACAGATGAAGAGACTAAGTTTGACGAATTTATTAAATTTTCATAACTGGCCACTTTTGCTAACACATCATCTCTTTCTTTCCTAAGATTTGCAATTTCTGCAGGTTGGATTTCTCTTTCCGACTCGGCCACTGGTTGCTTTAAAGACATGGTGATTGGTGTAGCTACAAACTGCTCTTGGTATGATTGATTCTCATTCTCCGAGAAGGCCCTGCAAATCTCCCATAGAGTTGTCTCCTGGCAGTACATTATCATCCTGTAACTTTAACTTCTTCCTTACATGGGAAGGTTCCTTGACTGAAAAAAACAAAAACAATTTATTTAAATTGAATTTTACTTTATTTTGTTATTATAAAATTATTTTATTCAAACTTCAAAAAAGTCGAGTCCCGGTAGCTCAGTCGGTAACGACGCGGGCTGTCAATCCAGGGGTTGTGAGTTCGAATCCCGGCTCGGCCAACTTTCTTTCCGACGTTTGACAAAAGTCAATCTGACATGCGTCATTCGTCTTCCACCAATGGTCTAAGTCTATGTGGAAAAGCAGCCAGTTGCTTGGAAAGATTGTTGTGTGGAGTACTGGTGTGAGAAAACCAGGAACACATGAGTAGGTTTACTGGTCGCCACGATATGACTGAGAAATTGTTAAAAACGGCGTTAAACCCCAATCAATGAATCAAACTTCCAAATAAATAAAAGAAAATCTGAGAAGAGAAACGAGGTTCCCATTATGTGATTCAAAACTGTTATAAATAATTTGGCTTGATATCATTTCAGTGAACCAATCAGCTTGGTGATTCACAATTTAAAATTGGTTTATATACAAATTTTATAACTGATAAATTCAATCAATGAACTGGTAAAAACTACAATTACCTGTACTACTTGATCGCTTTGTTGCTCTCTCATAGCGGTCCAATTTGACGGTTGATTTTACTCGATTCGGGTTGTTTTGTTCAATATTGAATACAGATGGAGTGTAGTCTGGGTGTCCAGGCTTCTGTTTCACCAACAAACTTAAGACCATACTTAGCGATTAAAAAACTTAAATTTAAGTTTTGCTACCTTAAGTTTTCTTAAGTATGCTAAACCTGTTTCACCAACGTAAATCCGATACTTAAAAACTTCTAAGTATTAGAATCATTTTATTATCTTTATTTTGTTTGAAGTTTACTAATCTTAAGGCAAGAAGCCTTAGGGCAATTTATATATTATATAGTTTGAACTTAATTGTTTAACATAGTTTCAAGCTAGGCTGTTTTACAGCTTAATCCAGTGAATACAAATTCACCTTAAAGAAGATCCCATCTTAAGTTCAAGATACCCACCCAACATCTTGACAGAATGAAATCATAGCTTAAGCATCATACTTATTAAAATGTTTGCTTTCGTCACAAATTCATCATTATGATGCTGCAAGTTTGAACAATTTTAAACTTTGATTTGAGATTGTATAATTGGTTGAAAAGCCATTAGTTATTTACGTTTTATTTTGCTGGTGTAGTTATAGACTTTAAAATCTTGTCTTTGAACATAATTCATGTTATTTATTATAGTCATTCTAATACAGTATGTATGCTTAAGTTCATGTCCTTTATCATAGTTCTTCTAATAGTCTGTTAGTAATACTAGTTTTCCTATTATCACATAACAAGACAAATGAACTAAAATACAACATTTTCGATTATTCAGTTTCACAATCAATAACACAATTGGATGAGTAAATATGAATTTGATGTATTATTGAAGCTAGTGTGGCTTGAAGTTATTGTTTATGTAATTATATTACAGATGATATGTGACCATCAGTTCAATGTTACAGACATCGTTGCAAAATGGCCTGGGTCAGCCCATGATAGCCGTGTATTTAGAAATAGCAAAGTTTGCAGAGATTTCGAAAATGGTAACAAAGTTGTTTTTTTTATTATTTAACAGAAAAATTATAAATGTCTTACAGTGACTATTCTAGCAACTCATTGAAATTGCAGATATATAATATATATTTAATATATTTAATACTTTATTTTGTCTGCTGCCCAAAGAACTATATATAGATCTATTATAGTCATTGGTATACTATATTACCCCAATTTATTTATCCATTTAAGTGTCTGAAGATAACAATTTTACATAAACAGCATATCATGGAAATAAATTAAGACATATTCAGAAAATACTGTCCATTCTTAATTTAAAGGGA
Organism: Panopea generosa; assembly: GCA_029582155.1. Lineage (NCBI taxonomy): Eukaryota > Metazoa > Mollusca > Bivalvia > Adapedonta > Hiatellidae > Panopea > Panopea generosa. The sequence goes on from CM055905.1 coordinate 38,684,711, forward strand.
CACACAGCAATTTTGAAAATGTTTCACTCAACTCCATTTCGGGGAAGTTATACATGATACAATATTATGAAAAATTCTTGAAGAATTAATCTTTATTTATAAGATTAATACATTTATTATTGATCACAGCTCTGTTATTTAATCACAAATAATATATAACTAATTCCAGTCAGAATCAGATATATGATGTAGATATTATGAATACAACACAACATCAGTACATTTTGGCGTATTAATAAGATGAACACAGTATAAAACACTTAGATGGCAAAGAAATCATACAATTGGGATACATATTCAGAGGAAATCAATTCTTGAAACATTTTCTAAGTAGTATACAATTTAGTATAATTTTCTATCAGTTTAACAAGAATTTGTTTCCTTTTGATGATTCAACAGCATTATTTGAAAAGGCGTAACTCTAGGTAGTAATAAGTTTAAAGGCATACTTTGGATATAAATGCAGATGGTTTACATTGTAACTGATACAGGAGTGTTGACTTTGAGGTCAATATCACATCTCACTTTAGCATTAGAGACTACAGTGTCTTTAAATAATGATATCAGGCAACTGCTGTTTTTATGAACTCTATTAAGTGATTAGATGCTGTTGATTGATATCAAAGTAGTGATGTATATGAACATATGTGACTATTTATTTTAAAACACAATTCAAGCATTATAATCAGTCATGCAGACATGAATAATATCCCTATATTCAAGTTGGATTATAGCCCATTATGAACCATTTAGTACAGTTTGGTATGAAATTAAAAATACAAAGATATGAATATTAAGAATGTTACATGTTATGTGCTGAGAGATTTACAAACATTATTTTATGTTTTAGGTACAAACGCTGGCATATTACTGGGAGATTCAGCGTACCCTTCTAGACAGTATTTGCTGACACCATACAACAATCCAACAGCTCAACATCAAGGATACAACAAAGCACACTGCAGAACAAGAGTAACAATAGAACAAACTTTTGGAATTTTAAAAAAACAATTTGCCATATTAAAACATGCAATGCCCGTCAAACCCATCAAAGCAGTCAAAGTAACTGTGGCTTGCTCAGTTCTTCACAATATTGGAATTTTTAAAAATGATATTATACCACCACAAGACGACATTGACTACGACTCCGACGACCACTTTGAGGACAACACACTGACAAATATGGACACAGGATTAAATGTTAGAGACCACATCTCAAGATCACTGTTTGAGTAATATTTGCAAACATTTTTTTAATCCAAGCTTTAAGTATTTTGTTAAATAAAAAAAATTCAAAGTAAATTATTTTATAAAATTATACCAAATATGAATAAATTTGATTGGATTATTCTTGAGAAGATTTTTAAATGTAAATTTCCCTAAGTTAAACTGACATGTCCCCAGAAAAAGTCATTTGAAGCAAAAGTTAACGACAGACGACTAGCGAAGGTACATCATAATATATGATTTCGTAGAACAAGACAATCTGAAAGTTTTCTAGTTGTTTATGATTGAAATAATATAAAAGGAAGCTTTTTACAAAAAAATACTTGCATACCCCATATTAGTAAATACTTATGTCTCACAACTGTTTGCAAGCATTTTTTTGTAAAATGCTTCCTTTACTTCCCACATTTTTTGTTTTTGTTCCAAAGCTAATTGTTTGCTCTCCATAAATTTAATTTCCAGTTGCAGTTTTTTTTTCAAGTTGTAATATTTCCATTTCTGTATTCTGACATGAATTTTCCACGACTCGCCTTTTTCTGCGTGCTTCTCTTGCCGTTGTAGTTGATTTAGCTTGTGACGTGCTTGCCGAAATAGTATCTGTTGATTGTGTTACCGGTATCTCTTGTAAGTTTGCTGCAATACCAAAACTATGTGTCAGACCATAACCTGCGCATGCAATATGGCAACATACATACATCATTAGCAACTTGAACATTATAAAACTAGTTAGCAAACTAAAGGATAGTTATTTGACTGTAATATTCATTTTTCAAGTCAACACTGACAAGAGCTAGATATATAGTTATGTAGAGTTAATGGTTTAGTGGTAGAGCATCTAACCAATGAATAGAGGGTTGTGGATCCAATCTCTTTCATGATCATATGTTGAGTCCTCGAGTTAGACAATTTATTAAAATAACCTTAGTTGGTAGTTTCACAATCCATGTAAAATACATAAATATATGTATTTATCACCTAATTTACAATGCAAGAGTGTAATAAACCCATTACATGTACTCTATTTGTTCTTGTTCATTACACAGGTGATCTGTTAAATAAATGGTAAATGACAATTTTTTTATGTGATAACAAAAATCTTATTCATTATTTGATGTATTAAAATCATTGGCAAAAAACTATAAATGCACTGCAGAACCTCATATAATATCTATTTGAAGACACTCCATCTGTTTGTTATATGATGCAAGTATTTGTATGGTCTACTCAGTGATTTGTTATCTATAGTCTAATATAATAAAACATTTGTTAATTATTCGGTCTATAACAATGTCATATGGTTGTCACCGCATCATACTCAATATATATAATTATTGTTTAATGGCAGACTGTGCCATTTATTTGGAGAACAACATAATATATTTCAATTTCATTCAAAATCTTTACAAAGATGGCTGAATAAAAGTAACCATTTATTTCTTCTGATAAACTGCCTGCCTGATAAACAGGTATATCTCGTCAATGCAAGTTTATCTGGCACATGATGTTGTTATGTGAAATTATACATTTTGACCGAGACGGGACTATTTTTAATCCTACTTAAAATGAATAAAAAGTGCAATAGAAATGTTGACATGATAAATAGAATACCATGTTAGTGTCTAATATTATCAACTTTATCAGGTTCAGCCGGAAATAAAAATCACTCGGTACAGCCTCGTCCTAGTTTTTTTCTTTATATATTTTATTCCTTACGAAAATTGAAATCAATACAAAATCTACAGCATTAATTATTATTGTCTTTTCTAGGTAAATAACCTAGTTTTTAGTAGTTAATTAATTATACCATTAATTGCCTCCTCCAACAGCCCATTGAATGTTTCCCCCCAGAAAGTCACAGTTTTCTGAAAGTAAAATACAAACAGCAAATGCTTTAAGCTAGTGTTAAATAATTCACATAGAAATTTAAATCAACAAATTTAAATCCCTTCTTAGTTAATTTCTATCAAATGTCCACACGTTTTGGAACACTTGTTTTATAGAAAGTTTTAAAATTAGGGACAATTCGGGCTGTTTTGTAGTTACATCCTCATTTAAATTAATGGAATACTTTAATTAATGTTGTTTTTGCATTTAATACCCGATTTAATTTCTGACAGTATTTTCCACATATACGTTCAATAATTATTATTCGCAAATACTTGGTGGGAGCGGAAGGGTTATGACATCCTAATCTTCAGGTATAGATGTTAATGTTAGTAAATGAAATTTATGTTTAATAATCAATATTTATGTTAGTCAACACATTCTGTTCAATTCAAGATGACCTTAGGTTTAACATAAATTCTTGTATGTTTGAATAAAAATTATAATTTGCAGAGTATTCACAAATGATTATCGAGTTCAAAACATATAAACAATACTTTTAAGTAAATTTAATATTGACATGCAATAAGAAGTCTCCTATCAGCTGGCAATAATATTTTCAATTTGTTTTGAATATTTTAATTTATTTACACTTGCACCAAAATCTTTAACCTACGAATAGAAGAAATTTATTTTTAACCATAAATGCTTTGTTTTACCTGCGATATCTATTCCACCAGGAATACCATTTAATGTTGGATTCTTTCTTCTCTCGCACTCACTCACCCGCAAAGATTCCGCTGTGGATAAAACAGGTGGAATGCCACCACCTGTTGGTGGTCTCCTCATAACATCGTTCTTTGATTTTGCTGATGAATAAAAATAATGTAAGTGTTATGCTATGACAGAAATAGAAATGAAAAAAATGTTTATTTTCAATTCAGACAAAATTTGAATATTCATATACAAATACAGTAAAATTTAGCCATTCAGAACGGATACATACATTGTATTTGCAACAAAACCTTTATATACATCTCCATTTAATGGCATTAAATAATTTTTAGAAAATCCGGTTAGCTCAGTCGGTAGAGTGTCTGCCTATCAATCTAAAGGTCATTAGTTTGAAACTGACCAGCAACTGTCTCCATAATGATTGATATACGGCATTGGGCTCGCTCTCTTTCATCTCTTAGTTTTGATTCAAGCGGGAAAATGATCTTAATTGTCATAGAGATGGGTGTACTCAAATACTGGTTAACCTACCGGGCAATCTCAGGACAGAGTGATTTGATTAGCTGACTATGTTAGTCCTTAAAGAAATAACAATAATGCAAATTACACAATCAATCAATCACAGAATGATAACAATTCAATTCCAATGTGTTGTTCTACCTTTTTATAACAATTGTTAAAACTAACAGACACATGTTGACTTGATGATTTAATGACATAAGTGCTATTATATGAAATTAATGGAATATTTATATATTCACTCCAACAGTTTTTTTACAATACCATTTTTTGTTATGTTCGTTATTGTGGTTAAATTATATAATCCAGGGATCATATTAATGAACATTGTGGCTCATGCATGTTGTAAGAAGTGACAATTTGAGTAATACGATAGAATTAGCTGAAACTCGGCAGTTCTGTAGGTATCAAGGCTCTCGATTTATTAGAGGCATATTCAATTGTTGATGGATTTTTAATCGGAATGTTATTTTTTTTTTTTTTTTGTACATGAAAAGTGAACCAGGAATCTTCCTTCCTGTTGGCATTGACTAACCTATTATTTGTTGGTAAGCCGTAAAACCTCATTCATTACAATATAAATTGTTTGTATCTATAATCATGTTACAAAAGCCAATTTGAAATTTTGTTCAATTGTACATGTTGTACTATGTAATTCTGTTTATTGACTTCTCTCATTTGTCTCTGGTACAAATTTTACTAATGCAAAATAAATTACCACTTTGCTTCAAATTGTTAAAAAAAATTTCACAGCTTTCCCTGCTTCGTTGAGTCATTGTATTCCTGAAACAAAAAAGTTACATTTACAACATGAATAAAAGCAGTGACCTCATCATGGATAATAAACAATTGGTTTATGTGTACTTTTAGTATTGACATTTACATGCTTCTCCATAGGCCATCTCAGCATATGGGCACCCCCAGTGCTTGAAATTCAGAATTGGTATGCCTCAAGCGCTTGAAAATGTTCCTGGAATGACCTTTGAGTGTACATGCTCTGACTCCAGTGCCTGAACTTACAAACTCAGTGTACATGTTTTATAATTAGTATTGTTGGTGGATAAAAAAATAATGAAGTAGAATTAAATGTGTTTTTTTTCATAAAATTATCATTACCATTAGGAAAATTATTTTGCTAGAATTATCATCACTGCTAGGAAAGGTTGTTTTGCAAAGCCACTATCATTGCGAAGAGTTATAGGACATATAACTGGGCGATACAACATACCGAAGTAGTGTTGTATACTTAACAACCCATGTCCCCAATCGAGTTCAAGTGAACATTTACTTTTAACAAGTCCATCATAAACAGTGATTACATATGGAATATATGCAGCCAGTCTGGACTCGAATTCGGGGCATTTTGCTTACAGGGCAAATGCTCTACCGACTGAGCCAAGCAGACTGCTTACAGATGTTTCTCTCCTTACAAGATCTGCACATACATTCTCCAATGGCCATCTCAGCATATTGGCACCCCAGTGCTTGAAATTCAGAATTGGTATGCCCCTAGCTCTTGAAAATGTTCCTGGAATGACCTTTGAGTGTACATGCTCTGACCACAGTGCCTGAACTTACAAACTCAGTGTACATGTATTATCATTAGTATTATTCGTGGATTGTACCTGTATAAAAATAATGAAGTAGAATTAAATGTGTTTTTTTCATAAAATTATCATTACCATTAGGAAAACTATTTTGCTAGAATTATCATCACTGCTAGGAAATGTTGTTTTGCAAAGCCACTATCATTGCGAAGAGTTATAGGACATATAACTGGGCGATACAACATACCGAAGTAGTGTTGTATACTTAACAACCCATGTCCCCAATCGAGTTCAAGTGAACTTTTACTTTTAACAAGTCCATCATAAACAGTGACTACATATGGAATATATGCAGCCAGTCTGGACTCGAATTCGGGGCATTTTGTTTACAGGGCAAATGCTCTACCGACTGAGCCAAGCAGACTGCTTACAGATGTTTCTCTCCTAACAAGTTCTGCACATACATTCTCCACAGGCCATCTCAGCATATGGACACCCCAGTGCTTGAACTTACAGACTCAGTGTGCATGTTTTATCATTAGTATTATTGGTAGATTCACTAGATTGTATATAAAAAAATAATTAATGAAGAAGACAATTTGTTATAATATTTGCCTGATACATTGTTATCAGACATGAAAACATCACAACACTCTTAGGCATCCACACGCTGCACCACGGTATCCCAGGCACTGTCCTTGGCGACAACACCCCTGTCTGCACCGAAAAAATTGCCAAAGAGTGTGTCATACTTTTGTATGACACCTTCTACCAAGGCAATTTCTTCACTTATAGTAAAATTCGGCTTCCTTTGCCGTTTCACAGACACAACGGATTCGGATACTGGATCCATTGCAGGAGTTGTTGTCGTCTGCAGTGATATCTCCTTGTTGAAGAGCTTCAAAACGGCCGGTTACCGCAACTTTTACATATTTTTTTATTTACTTCCGGTCTGTAAATTAACGTTGGACCAGTCAGTTTCAGAACGAAATAAACGTATTCGTTTTCGTTTAAAAATAAATCTTTAAAATTGTTGCAACAAACTTAGCGGAATACTTAGTTAAGTTTTTAAATACTTAAGTTTTAAATGTTTGTGAAACAGGTTTTGGGTAAGTTTAGTAAACTTACTTAGTTAAGTTTGATTTTAAGTTTAGAATCTAAACTTAACTAAGATGTTGGTGAAACAGAAGCCAGGATCATTTACTTTAGCACCTGAGAAAGAAACATATGAATCATTTAAGTAGAGTAAAATGATTATAACATAAAATACCCAATACTTATGACATCAAATCAATTTTTAATATTTCTAAACTTAGTAAATAACTTTCTGCAATCTGTATATGGGGGCTAGGATGTAGCACTGAAAAACTACAGCATTGTGACAGTCAAACTCTTTTATCGGTTTTTTTTTTTAAATGCTCATGATGAATTAAAATAAAGATAAAATATAGATCTGAATTAATAGGGGATTTATCACCGGCGCTAAGCGCCGGTGAAAATCACCGGAACGGCATTGTACACGCGTCCGTTAAATTACAAGTGATGCTTATTTATTTTTTGTATTTCAGGTTTATGCACTGGTGAGTCAAGGACTGTAACCCGTACAACTTAAATGGTTGGTTCCAACGGTTGGTGAAAAATGGTGCAGGACGGCAACCAAAAAATGAACTGGAGGAGTTAGCTCCCTTGACGAATAAAGCGCACGTTTGGCTAAACCAAATAACTTACTCTTTCTATACTTCAAAAAGTAGTCCCGATAAGTATATGAAGAAATGTTACGGTAATACGCATTATTACGTTACATACACGGTGTGTTTTATGATTTAACAATATATATGTATATACAATTCATGTATACTTATTGAATGAAATTGATAAATAACATTTTGGAATATGCCATCCGAACAACATGCAGAACAACATGACTCCAGTTGAGGGACGCCAGCCGACATATATTGTTGTCCAGGGTCTTAGTACAATTATACGTAGATAAAGGTTGATACACTTGTTATTTTGCGTGCTACGATAGGTTTACTATTTAATCAGCTATTGTTGATGCACGGTCTTGGAAGTATTGCTACTTACACAATAATGCTTCGTGGACAAGTTGCTTTCGTTACAGATCGTGACACCGTATCAGTTGTGTTGACATACGTAATTAACTCTGACAAAAAATGATGTCTTCAGTCAGCCAGTCTATTAGTGCGACATATTGCACGTCTCTATGGAGCCTTTTAAAGGTTTTTGTTTTGCGTCTCCCGAGACGTTATGGACAGCAGATCAGATATCAAAATAATAAAAAAGCTGTCTACTCACGCCTTATTTAATCGGGCTACCAGTCTGTGTTTGTTTATCTTCGCAGTTTTGCTCTAGGCATTTTGTCGTTTACATATACAGTGCTAATTTTGAAAGTATTAGAACCAATACTGTATTTATAACATGACTGTTGCCCTGTTGTTTCAAATAATTTTCTCTGCTAAAATTGATAAGGTAGTCTAGTTGTTTCCGGTATTCAGTACTACCGTTAGCAGGGGTATTTTTTTATTTGTTAGTATACTGTAAATCGTGTCGCCGTTGTTAGGATACATTATTGCTTCAGGATCCAGGGTTCTCCAGTTTCATCCCCGGTTGGGTTTCATCACAGCGCCTTATTCGGGCAAGTAAATGAAAGTGTAGTGAATGTACATATGTCACTTACAACATTTTAAGCTAGCTATTATAGCTTCGTGGTTGAAGTGCACTGACTGTATTGGAAGTTGAGCAATGAAGAACAGGGTTAGTACTCGGATGGGTGACGGCTGTCACTTTAATGGCGACGAGGATTAACGTTCGAACCTGCGTCTGAACAAATCTCTCTTTCCTTGGGATGGGACTAGATATAGCCAGGAACTGTGGGAAGCCACAGGCTGTGCAGTTGGGAGCTAAGCCCTAAAGGTTTAAGAGGAGAGGAGTGTAGTGCATGTATAAAGGTCACTTACAACAGCCTCGCTGTTAAGCTAGCTTGTGTAGCGACATCGTTGAAATGCACTGACTGTAAGTTGGAAGTTAAGCAACGAAGTACAGGGTTAGTACTCGGATGGGTCACTTAAGTCTTTAAAAGCATGCAATCCTTTGAAAGGGAATTTTAAAGCAGTTGGTCCCATGTCCAAGGAGAGTCATTCCCGTGATGTTGATAAGTGGAATAACCTTCCATCGCAAGAAGAGTTTGACATCCCTACCTGATGGCGAAGGGATAATCCAGTAAAGAAAGTAAAGTGCCTGTAAAATACTTGTAAACATGTGCACGTTGTTCCTGCACATTATCCTCGGGTTAGGGTGTTGCAGTCTAAGTACGATAGAAATGAAGAATTATAAGGGTTTACAATGCGCCTGGAGATGGCAACTGTTTTTTTCCCTTCTGCCTGATGGGGCTGTGCATTGGCGGTTTTTCATCTGCGTTGCATATCGTGATACTTCGTTTTCAGAACGATACGTATCAGACTATTGTGCCAGCTAGTGATGCACAGGTTGACAACATAGTATCAGACTAATGTGCCAGTTAGTGATGCACCGGTTGACAACATAGTATCAAACTTGTGCCAGTTAGTGATGCACCAGTTGACAACATAGTATCAGACTATTATGCCACCAAGTGATGCATCGGTTGACAACATAATATCAGACTATTGTGCCAGCTAGTGATGCACTGGTTGACAACATAGTATCAGACTATTGCGACAGCTAGTGATACATCGGTTGACAACATAGTTTCAGACTAATGTGCCAGCTAGTGATGCATTGGTTGACAATATAGTATCAGACTTTTGTGATAGCTAGTGAGTGGTGCACCGGTTGACAACATGGTAGCAGCCTATTGCAACAGCTAGTGAAGCACTGGTTGACAACATAGAGGCAGACTATTGCGACAGCTAGTGATGCACCAGTCGACAACATAGTAACAGACTTGACGACAGGGAAAACATACCTCTATAGAAATGTTTGTTTTAATATGTAAGAAAACACCGAGGCAACTAATAGCATCTTGCTTCTTAAGTACATTTTACAGTGAACTTTTTTCAATCATTGTATTCGAAATGAAAATGAACAGCATGTTATTTCTCATAGGTACAACAGTAGAACACCTCTATTTGGCAACCACACATTTCCTTACTTTTTTTATATACATATACTCCTATGTTACTATAATTTCTTTAAAATGCAGAGTAGACAGATTGGTTGGAACTGTTTAAATACTTGAAAAGCAACATTTACCTTAAACAGTTAATACCATGCCATTCATTTGATACTTTTGGCCGTTTAGGCTTAATTAAAATATTTTGTAGGGCTGTGTATTGCTTGAGAAATGGTGATGACCGGGCTGGGGATTGAATTTACATCTTCCACAAGCAAGGCGGATGCTCTGCCCCTAGACCACTGGTGTGGTTTTACAGGATGGAGGATTTCCAGTAAATACTTAACTAGTTCCTGTATGTTAAACCAAGCACAGTACTGAACATGCATACTTCTGTGTCTGAAAATGATTTAAGTTGGTTACTTGCTGTATTGCAATACACTTGATAGTTAAGTTACAGTTGATTAAGGCATGTAACGATATGCCATATTGTGATATAACGCGATTTCAATATATTGCTACAGTCCTACATTTCCAGTTGATCCACAACAATCCTGCTGGTTGGAAACTTTTTTTACCCCAAATAAAAAATATTGTTGTTCATTCAATATATTCTAGATCTTTGCTTGTTTTTATTCATGTTATTACAAACATTAACAGGAATACATACAAACACAAAAGTTGATGAAACTTATACCGGGGCCACAATAATAGATAGAATTGTTAGGTTTTTGAGTACGCGGTTGTAAATGCAAATGGCGTACATTTTGTCAAGGGAGCTTACTCACAACGTTTCATATATAAACACACAGAATACGTTATACATAAAACTTCACTGTCATCACATAAGTTAAATGAACATCACAAGTTTAACAATGTTTATTGACGAAATGGTTGTTGGGGTGAAAAGTAACTGAATATTTTTCTTTGATTTGATGTTATTTCCTTTGGAGGCTGCGGTTTTCGACCTCGCTTTGACATTTTGTTTAAAAGGATCTTGATCATGTATACGCTTTCATTACTATATACATTTAATATGCAAACTCCTGAATAAACTGTTACTCGTCTTTACCTTTTTGTCTAGCAATAGTCTCATTTCACACAAATGAATGGCTTTCACCGTTTCCAAGAAAAGCCTACATTTGTAATAAAATGAAAACAACCGTTTTTGGTGTGATTAATACCTCTTTTAAATCAAAGCAGGTCACTGTAGCATACCTACACTTTTCTTTAGCATGTGATGCGTGCTTTGTCTGTTCCCAATATAACATGATCAGTTGTGAAATTACTTTTACTTAAGTTTAGAGGTACTGATCTTCAGTTGGTTTATGGAAACTGTTGCTGATTTCCGCATTCTGCGGTAAATGTGTATTTTATCTCGTCATAATCATGGCCGTCACAGTGCAGCGTGTAAAGATTCTACATAACTCTCAAACTTCAAAATTTCAGCAAATATGTCTTTGTTTACTTGAACAACCTGTATGCCAGTAGGAACGTTTTACCTACCGCTATTGGGAAACGTTTGAGTACTGCATTTTTACATAGCATTCTTTAGAACTCTCACTCCGTAGCTTGTTATTTTTTAAAAAAAATATCTTAAATTCATTTCTTCAAATTTTAGCTGTATTTCCCGCCTAATTTGATTCGTTTCTACTTCGTTTAATAAATTCTTCAATTGCCCCGCAGTCTTTTGGCATGTCTGGTTCGTCACCAGTATTTGTTTCATTTTTTGTGCATATGTCTCTCTGAAACTGACTTTTATCATACATCTCGGGTTTTCTGATAAAACCTTATTTCTATACCTACCTGAATCAACATTGCCTAATATCATCTCACTATCCGTACCTCCATCACGATTGATGTGAGACAGTCTTACTGCCATTCGTGTATCACCGCTGTTTCAAGTATGAAGTTATTAGTTACTTGCGGAGATGGGTGTGCTTCTTAACTTTACTGGGATAGTTTGTTTAACTAATCGTCTGTTAGCCCTCGATGGCATAAAAATGAGGCTAAATATTCAAACAAACAGTAAGCATTGGAATCGTCGTTGACGGGTATTATGTGTTGTTATATTTTCACAAAATCATTTTATATACAATTTAAGACAATATGACAAACACTAGACATTCAAAGAGTCACCAAGTTAATCGAAATCGGTTAATACTGATGGGATCTTGGTTTACATAATATATTGTACTGCATTTATTTAATAAAAATTGCATCCTGGCAATAGAGTCGTTCGTTGAGAAAAACATGCAAAATCGGACATGCAAGTGGTACCCATTCGTTTAGTTTCAAATGTTAACATATTCCAGTGTTAATATTTTTTGCACCGCTTACTGTCTAATACAAGTTTTCTCTTTAATCATGTTTAATTTAAACCCCGTTGGCGATTTTACTAACATATTGCTATTAACTAATCCTAACCCTTTAGATATGTGTATCGCTTACTTTTTCCCTCATTTATTTGTAAAAAGTTTTTAACTATGTTTTAACTAAAGGACTTAGATTTCGTTAGCGAAAAACAATTACAGTATAGTGTCTATGCAGTATGCATAATAAAACGAACAGTAATGTTTGTTAGTTTAAATCAAAATGTTTGTATTGATTCCTTGTCGAAATTATGTCCTTATCCAAGACATCTCGTTTATTTTGATTGATCCCTCTTTTCCAGCCTGATGTATATTGGCTTCGCCGGTCTCAAATTGGGTAGTTTTGACAGCGGCATCGGCACCTGTATAGATGATGGAAATTAAACCATGTCAATATAGTAATGTAGTACTAGTATTTTGCAATGGTGTAGTCATTTGTAAAAATGCAACAAGAGTAGAGGAAACAAAAAGTTTACTTGATCTATTAAACCGACACTAAACTTAAGTGAAATATACAAGAAATGCAATACTATTGCAAATTATTGCTCATCTTCAAAACAAGTATGAAACTATTAACATACTAAGAATTTCGCCCAACTAAAATAATGATGAAAATAACAAATTTTTAACGATTAGAAAAACCAAAGCATATAGGAGGTGAGGACTGGTTGAAAAACTGTAATATTAACGAATCAGCACAATTTGAATTTCCTAATACTTTTGTGAAATATTTGTAATGATACTTATTTTTTTTTTGTAAGGTGAAATTGAGGGATGGCCCGCACCGACCCTCTTAGCATATTACGCAATGACGGTCGATTGTTCGAGTCCCGCTCGCTCCAAAAACTTTATGTGAATAAGTAATGCCAGTTACTTGTTGAAGGGCGGTGGTTCTTCTCAGATTCATTCTGAGGTCTTCTTCCACTAATAAAACTTGATGTGCCCTATATAACCTGAAAGTGTTAAACCTCACTCAAAACAAAATCAAGGGATGTATAAATATAAAAAAAGGACTTTGCTTCCGCTTAAGAAATCTTGACATGGATAGAAAGTGTTTAAATACAATACCTTCTACAATATAAGTGTGATGTTACCCTACTTATCATAAATTGTAAAAGAAAACAATGTTTGGCGTCCTCGAATTCCTTTATACACATACGTATATATAAAGAACAAAGCACCTGCTCAAGGCGACCGTAACTCCTAATAAACAAATAGAGATCATTCTTCCCAGAGCTGATCTATACTCAACTTATGCTTCATAGGGGTACGACGATATAAATGGCTGGTCGTTTTCATTTACATTTTACCTTTTATTGTCAAAGAAAACTTAACTCGCGACTTGACCAGTTTCTGAAAATATTTCTTACGTAAAAAAACAACAACAATTGTTTATAAATGACAAAACATTTTTCATGGCCTCTCTTGCATTTATAACAGCAGGTATTTCGCTTAAACTGATTAATTCTTGTTTTAAATCCAAATTTACTGAACAATAATTCTAACAAGCCAATTATCTGTTTCGTTGCTGCTATATACGGTATTTTGCAACAGGCATGATATTCAGATAATCATAATCTATAATAAATATAATAATTATACCATTTTTAATGATTTGAAAGGACATATTTTTTATCGCTGTTAACAATGCTTCAGATTTCAAGGATACTAAATTCTTCTATACTCCTTAATTTGGACACATTTACAATCCCTTCAACTTACGCTTTATTTTAAATATTAACGTAATTACCATGTTTAAATGACAAGAATCCAAGTTGGAAAGTATCTTACATGTTTTACCTTTCCTTGCTTAGTTGACGTAGAGAGCTGTTGACCTTTCCTGGGGCTTAAGACTCTAGTCTGACTAATAGAAATCCCATTGAACCAATAATGCTTCAGTAAATGTTTATGTTTTATAAATAATTCCATTTAAAAAAGACGCTTGCAGAGAGGGGGGGGGGACATGAAAAAGTGAAGACCACCTGTTGGTCCAAAAGTTCATTCCGCTGTGATAACCTGAAAATCATCAGCTGCAAATAATGATTATAAATATGTGTTACCTGCAGTTTCGCAGTTTTGTGGAAGCGATACTTTTGCACGAGACTAACTACGGTCATTTTCGCCTCAAACAAAGCCAACCTCATTCCAATACAGTTCCGTGGACCGTGACCAAACGGCATGTACGCGTACTCATTGATCGTTTTCTTCTTTTCTGGTGAAAACCTGTTTAGTAATAATCATATCAATAAATTAATAATGTTTTGCGAAATAATTGTTAGTTGGAGTATCGATTTATCTTCTCTCATTTTAATGTTCCATTTAATATTCCACCTGCAAATAATAACGTAAGTAGTTTAATAAGTACCCGATTCAGGTATAGTATACGGAGATGCCTGCTAGTCCACAGTGTATGGCAGTCTGGTGTCCTTTAGACCGAGCTTGGTTGAAATCTACGACGTCAGTGGGGAGAGTTAAGTGATCGTAAACAATTAAGACAATTTTGCTCTTCCCCCGTTGTAACATAAGACGAAAAAGTGTAAATAAAACCCTATATGTCTGTACGAAATTACCGAATACATATATTTACATTAATTTTATAACTACACCATTATAAGTGTTTTGCTCTGTTAACTGGACGCTTATAAAACTTTCCGTCTACCTTTCTGGGTCATACTGTGTAGGATTTGGCCAATACTCTGGCAGGTAGTGTAAAGCCAACGTGCTGAACGTGCAATCCATCCCCTTCTCTATTTTGATACCTCCTATTTCAACATCTTCTACAGCCTCTCGGTTCAGTCTGAAATCATGCAAATTAAATACTAATATATATTTAAGAAATAAACAAAAATATATCGGTGTCTTTATATATTTTATAACAAAAATAAAGCATTATTGATATCGCGGTTTTATTTCATATACTACATGATTTATCTTTGGATTCAAAACAATAGTACTAAATATATACTTAATGACTTTAAAAATGCATGTGTTGGAACATTGAATATATTTTCATCGTTGTCAGTTTTATAAGTTCATATATGGCGACCGCTATTTAACTTGTTAATTTTTTGTTTTGAAGTGATGAAATTGTTTAAATAAAACTGAAAAAGAATGTAAGAAAGTATTGTCTTTATTTCAAGGCTCATAAAAATTCTGAAACGGTCGTTTTTAGTTTAAATTTAAGTCAGTTTTATTCTTCCAGGTGATAGAATACATGTTTATTTGATAACTAAGAGACTTTGCAAACAAAAACCTAAATATAAAGCACATTAATAGAGCATAATTAAGAACGGATTTTGTTTACAAATTAATGTTCGTCTCTTTCAGATAAACACTTTCGGCAGAAAACGGGAAGTTCCGAAGCTTGTTTGGAAACACGTCGGTCGGTAATATATGATCAATTCACTTCAGAGAGAAACACAGAGAACTGTAGGGGATACGGTTAAAAGTTAAGTAACCGCTTGCGGTAAGATAGTTTTTAAGAACACCCCCTTTATTCCCCTCAGTGTATTAATGAACCCACGAGCTAATGTATTGCACGTAAGCGACGAATCGTTCATATAAAATTAAAAACAATTTTTTTTATATATAACTGTACTAAACCAACCACCCTTGGTAGCCTCTCAGTATTGACTGCGATAAAGTGATTTGTGACTTAATAGCGCGTTCGATAGTATTACGCGTATATGCAAGGAAGGATCATGAGCAAGAGTTACTAGACCAAATAAGTATTCCGTTCTCGTTGGGTTTTTTTTTCAGTGTGTATAAATAATATAATGTGTACTACGTTCGATGCAGTTTTATTGCAGATATCGATATATTTAAAAAAAGAAAACCCAATAACGATACATAATATTAGTGAAGCTTTAACTTTTCCCATCTTGTTAATGAACCCCTTATCTAATCTGCATTCTACCACTGCAGTATTCATGTGTGCACTTTCGAACACTGGCGGAGGTACAGTCGGAAAGCAACCGAGTCATTACGGAATTACAAAAATTAAAAGTTCTGTCTGCTCGTCTAAGAAATACAAATTTCGATCAAAGTTTTTTTATTTTCTCGCTTTTTTAAAAACTTTCACTAAGGGATCTACATGAATGGTTTTAGCAATACTTTAAACACATTTAATTACAATCGTTTTTTTGTTATTATCAAAATATGTGCATTTCGGAAGTTTAATGGGGCCTTAATATAATACTCGTACTTGCGTTATATTATAGATTGTATATAACAATATACTCTATAAGTTCCTGTTAGGTACATTTGACAATAATTTGATCCTCACCCCACAAACCTTCGGTAGTATATTCTATAAACATATCTACGAATTCATTTTTTGCAGGGTAGGTTCAAATCCACACCAGTCAACAGTTTATGGTTCAGTCGGTATTCAGATCCCAAAGCAAAAAATCTTAAGAATACAACCTAACTCGGTTATGCTAAAACAACCAATGAAAGAAAGCAGTTTATTGTAACATGAAATCCGATTGGTTGATTCGACTTCAATCTCCGAGTTATTTATTGCCTTAGGATTAGGTGCAAGTTTCATTAAATGTCTCAACTTTAGATGTTCACCATTAATACTAAAACTTCATTTAACTGATCAATCGGAAAGATATCTTACGGCAATTTAATATGGAATCAGTTTCAGGTTGCCATTGATAGAAATTTTGGGTTCGGTTAAAAAATCAGCTTGCGAAGCTTTGTGAAACGGCCACAAGCCAAGAGTATATTAACGTAGTATTTTGTAGTTATTTAGGTTAGAATTTTTTTCATTCTTGGTGATGCCGATGTTTACTCTGTGAACATTTTTGTATAAATTTGTATTGGACAGCATATCTTTTAACATTTTATATTTGCTGATGTTATAACAACATCAACGACATTTACTTTTATTAATATCAGGCTACACAAAGGTAACAACATGATTCGTTTTGTTTAACAATTATGTGGGTATTTATCCAGGGGACAGAAATAAATGAAATATATGTAGATTTCACATCAGTCAACATTTAAAACAGCATTTAATGAAAAAATGTATTATGGTGTTTTACTTGTGTCCATATATTTTTCAAATTTCGTGCCATTTGCCAAGTCACAGGTAATGCTGATGTTATAAATATAAACTGTGTTATGTGACAACCATTTCATTAAAATACATAACAGCTGTTCTTTATTCATATATTACAGTTAGGTTATTCACATGTTCAAATGGTAAACAAAAAAAACGACATCTCTGTAATATACAAAAAACACTCAAAACATATATAGCACCTATACTTATCATAAATTATTATCACAGATTACTTAATTTCATGCTTTGTTTGATTTCTATTTCCACGACTAAACATTATTTTCCATTTCAATGATATTATTCATCGTTTTTAATCAAGCTTATTTAATCATAATTAAGATATAGTCTTATGCTCAATAATGCATTATGTATTATCAGTCATATTTTGATAATCGATGTTAATTGATACATTAACATATGTAAAATATACAACATTTGCTTAGTATAAACATTATACAAAATGAATACTTATTCATACGAATACATATGGTACAAAGTGTCTTATTTCATCTACCATCGCCACATCTAATCACTACCACACCACAGTTCCACCATCATCTCCATCACTATATACAAATGTATCTCCTGTTCATATGAGGTATTTATTAGGAAAATAGCAGGTGTTCTTTATGCACTCTGAGAGTGCCAGCACAGTAATTAAGGAATTTGGGTATGTTTGATAACAAAGATATCTAGAAACGTTTTTAATTTAGGCAGTCTCAGATTAAATTGAATGATATCAGATTTGCTATTATTAAATGATCAATAGTAATCATAAACAATCCATAACTCAATTCACACACGTGTGCATGACTTATAATCAAATAAGCTTCAGAATGTCACTTACAGACAAATAGAGACGAGAAACTGCAAGTGTATTTACTAAGATGACAAAATCTCAAGTTCAACTTGCAATGACTACAGAAACTGAACCCCACAACATAGTTGTAGGTACTCGAGAAAAACAACGTCGTCAGCATTTCCCCGAATAAAATATGTGGCATAAAAAGCTTGGAACGTCTTCCAGCAAATAACAGGAACTCGCACTAAATCTATATTGAAGTATTAAACTACAATTTTCTACCTTTGTATGAATTTTGCATGCTTTAACATTTATTTATTCTTATAATTTAACTTCATCAAAAATGAATTTATAAGATAATGCGTATCTCGTAACCTAGTAACAGACTCCAATAATGATTTACTACAAAAACAAACATGGCTGCTAAAACAATTACATGTCCTCTTTTAAAAGAAAGAGAACGTTTTAAAAATTACATGTAATAATGACTATGACATTATATGATATCTGGCTGTATACATTTATATGTAAATAAACTATGATTGACATCGTTTGTCATAGCTACTCAAATATTTAATTCATACTATTTTCTGCATAAAGTTTAGGGATAAAAAGCCGGCGTCAAAAATGACTAACACGTGACACTTAACATCAAAATAGCTTAATGATAATCTTCATTTTATATATATAAGAATGTAACGTTTAAAGACGATATAATTATACTGGTCATACCTAATACCGCGTCTGTAAAACTTTGTCAACCATGTAGATATTGGCATCAATAATTAACAGAAATAAAGTTTCTTAAGTGTGCTGTTGTCGATACGAAACTAAACAAATGCCGACGCTAACGGAAGTTGGAACTTTGCGCATGTCTAGGATATTGTCATTATACGGGCATTCGCGGTAACAGGTATACAAGGAATACTTTCGTTTTATAAGCCACCTTCCTAAATGCATATAGTACGTGTTAACACCATTATAATGTACAAGTTATTATAATACTGTATTGATAAAAAACTGAAAAGGAAATATTATAAACGACCTAATACGAATGATGTGAAAGGATTTTACAACTATATTGGAAAAGATATTACACGGGACAATACGTCGATATAGTTTACCTTGACCCTGGCGGATGCATCCGAAGTGTCTCACTCATAGCCATATCTAGATAGTTCATCTTAAACACAGCGTCATAGGTCGGCTCCTCCTGAATATATAAAACCATAATTTTAAAGTGGGTCTAATGGTTATACGATCAGGCGCGTAGCAAAGCATACCCAGTTAATCATAGCCATAGCATTCTCAGTTAACCATAGCCTAAGAATAAAGCATAGAAGTTCTCAAAGTCGCCATCTATACTTCTAGTTCATACGTAGGCACAAATGTACCGGTCAGCTTGTATCGAAAACATGTCTAATATAGTTTGTGTTAATTGCATGTGATCAGTAACATTTTGTTCGAAGTATGCGTTATTTCCAAGTAATATTTTTGTTCCAATCGTGCTTTTTTCGCAAGTAATATTTTTGTTCAAATCGTGCTTTATTCGCAGGTAATATCTTTATTCTAATCATAGGTTATTCGCAGATCAACGGCTGGTTTGGCCGATGTGGCACAAACGTGGTGATATTACTGATTTCGATGACAAATCTTGCATAAATCAACCGTCAGAGTTACTGTTGATTATGTTGTCTCATGACTGTGTTATAACCGTGTTATTACTTACATTTCCTATTTCGTTGTCAATTTCTTCCCAAAGTCGATCTTGGCATTCGGGATTGGTGACCATGTCGTAAATGAGCCAAGAGATAGTGAGCGCCAATGCATCAAACCCCGCTGACATGAATATCATGGAGTTCATTAAGACTTCTTGGTCAGTTAAACCTATATAAAACAAGTATGCGTTACAACCGGTAGGATGGGTAGGAGGTGTGCGAATAGCGGCTTGTTGTAGTCTGCAGAACGAACCCAGTTCTCCCGATTAGATCCGTTAACCCTTTCCTTCATATGAACACCTTTAAACACCTCTTATATAGAAGGCTTTTGAAGTCTGCAGAACGGACAATCTCCCGACTGGATCCGTTAACCCTTTCCTTCATATGTACACCTTAAACACCTTTAATATAGAAGGTTTTTGAAAACTGTAAAACCAGTTCTGCACTGTTTTCTGATATATCAGAATAATAGGTAAAATGTATCTATTTATGGAAATTAATTTTGTGTGGCTTTTGAGTTTGGAAGAGTCCAGTTAAAATGCATATGGAGTAAAGAATTAAATAGCAATGTTGTGAAAGCCTTATTTTAGCACGTTGATTGGTTAATTGCTTCAGGGAAAGCCTAAATGACGTCACAGTTGAGTAAGCGTTCAATTACTATAAATTGTGGGACAGGCATACATTCCCTGCTGTTTTCATTTTGGCTAATAGACCTGATTAGGGAGATATCGGGTTCCGGGATAGACTACGGCTGATTTTGTGTTGTAATTTTTGGGAGGGGGAAGTCAGCATATTTTATAATTCTTACAGAAGAATATGGGATTTATTTTTGGGCATTTTAAGCATATTTCATATATATCGGCGTATAATGGTATAGTTTGTCGTAGCTGCCGAATACAATAACATGACTAAAATATTGCAAATGGAGTCGCATGTCACAACATACCCTAGCCAAATATTATAACATGATTAATATATTGCAACGGCAGTCACATGGTACAATATACCCTAGCCAAATATAATAACATGACTAAAATATACCCTAATAACATGGCAAAATATACCCTAACCGAATAAAATAACATGACTAAAATATGGCAACGGCAGACACATGGCACAATATAACCTAGCTGAATATAATCACATGACTAAAATATTGCAACAGCTGTCACATGGCAGACTAAACCGTAGACGAATATAATAACAGAAAAAAAATATTGCAACGGCAGACACATGGCACAATATAACCTAGCCGAATATAATAACATGACTAAAATATGGCAACGGCAGTCACACGGTATAATATACCCTAGCCGAATATAATAAAATGACTAAAATATTGCAACGGCTGTCACATGGCACAATAAACCCTAGCCAAATATAATAACATGACTAAAATATTGCAACGGCAGTCACATGGCACAATATACTCTAGCAGAATATAATAACATGACTAAAATATGGAAATGGCAGTCACGTTGCACAATATACCGTAGTCTGCAATAGCTGTCACATGGCAGACTATAACGTAGCCGAATATAATAACATGACTAAAATATTGCAACAGCTGTCACATGGCAGACTATACCGTAGAGGAATATAATAACATGACTAAAATACTGCAACGGTAGTCACATGGCACAATATACCATAGCCGAATATAGTAACATGACTAAAACATTGCAACGGCAGTCACATGGCATAATATACCCCAGCGGAATATAATAACATGACTTAAATAGTGCAACGGCAATCACATGGCACAATATACCGTTGCCGAATTTAATAACATGACTAAAATATTGCAACGGCAGTCACATGGCACAATATACTCTAGCAGAATATAATAACATGACTAAAATATGGAAATGGCAGTCACATGGCACAATATACCCTAGTCTACTATAATAACATTATTCAAATATTGCAAATGCTGTCACATGGCAGACTATACCGTAGATGAATATAATAACATTACTAAAATATTGCAACGGCTATCACATGGCAGACTATAGCGTAGACGAATATAATATCATGACTAAAATATTGCAACGGCAGTCACATGGCACAATATACCCTAGCCGAATATAATAACATGACTAATAATGGCAACGGCAGTCACATGGTACAATATACCCTAGCCGAATATAATAACATGACTAAAATATGGCAACGGCAGTCACACGGTATAATATACCCTAGCCAAATATAATAACATGACTAAAATATGGCAACGGCAGTCACATGGCACAATATACTCTAGCAGAATATAATAACATGACTAAAATATGGAAATGGCAGTCACATTGCACAATATACCCTAGTCTACTATAATAACATTATTTAAATATTGCAATAGCTGTCACATGGCAGACTATAATGTAGCCGAATATAATAACATGACTAAAATATTGCAACGGCTGTCACATGGCAAACTATACCCTAGAGGAATATAATAACATGACTGAAATATTGCAACGGTAGTCACATGGCACAATATACCCTAGCTAAATATAATAACATGACTAAAATATGGAAATGGCAGTCACATGGCACAATATACCTTAGTCGACTAACATAACATTATTCAAATATTGCAAGAGCTGTCACATGGCACAATATACCCTAGCCGAATATAATAACATGACTTAAACATTGCAACGGCAGTCACATGGCAGACTATACCGTAGATGAATATAATAACATGACTTAAATATTGCAACGGCTGTCAAATGGCAGACTATACCGTAGAGGAATATAATAACATGACTAAAATATTGCAACGGTATTCACATGGCACAATATACTCTAGCAGAATATAATAACATGACTTAAATATGGAAATGACAGTCACAGGGCACAATATACCCTAGTCTACTATAATAACATTATTCAAATATTGCAATAGCTGTCACATGGCAGACTATACCGTAGATGAATATAACATGACTAAAATATTGCAACTGCAGTCACATGGCACAATATACTCTAGCCGAATATAATAACATGACTAAAACATTGCAAATGCAGTCACATGGCAGACTTTACCATAGATGAATATTATAAGATGACTAAAATATTGCAAATGCAGTCACATGGCGCAATATACCCAAGCCGAATACAATAACATGACTAAAACATTGCAGCGGCAGTCACATGGCAGACTTTACCTTAGAGGAATATAATAACATGACTCAAATATGGCAACGGCAGTCACATGGCACAATATACCCTAGCCGAATATAATAACATTGCAAAAAATATGGCAACAGCAGACACATGGCACAATATACCCTAGCAGAATATAATAACATAGCTAAAATATGGCAACGGCAGTCACATGGCACAATTAATCCTAGCCGAATATAATAACATGACTAAAATATGGCAACAGCAGTCACATGGCACAATATACCCTAGCCGAATATAATAACATGGCTTAAATATGGCAACAGCAGACACATGTCACAATTTACCCTAGCCGAATATAATAACATGGCTAAAATATGGCAACAGCAGTCACATGGCACAATAGATCCTAGCAGAATATAATAACATGACTAAAATATGGCAACGGCAGTCACATGGCACAATATACCCTAGCCGAATATAATAACATGGCTAAAATATGGCAACGGCAGTCACATGGCACAATAAATCCTAGCCGAATATAATAACATGACTAAAATATTGCAACAGCAGTCACATGGCACAATATACCCTAGCCGAATATAATAACATGGCTTAAATATGGCAACAGCAGAAACATGTCACAATATACCCTAGCCGAATATAATAACATGGCTAAAATATGGCAACAGCAGTCACATGGCACAATAAATCCTAACAGAATATAATAACATGACTAAAATATGGCAACGGCAGTCACATGGCACAATATACCCTAGCCGAATATTATAACATGGCTAAAATATGGCAACGGCAGTCACATGGCACAATAAATCCTAGCAGAATATGATAACATGGCTAAGATATGGCAACGACAGTCACATGGCACAATATACCCTAGCCGAATATTATAACATGACTAAAATATGGCAACGGCAGTCACATGGCACAATATACCTTAGCCGAATATGATAACATGGCTAAAATATGGCAACGAAAGTCACATGGCACAATATACCCTGGCCGAATATAATAACATGGCTAAAATATGGCAACGGCAGTCACATGGCACAATATACCCTAGCCGAATATATTAACATGGCTAAAATATGGCAACAGCAGACACATGGCACAATATACCCTTGCCGAATATAATAACA
This sequence comes from Panopea generosa, assembly GCA_029582155.1. Classification (NCBI taxonomy): domain Eukaryota; kingdom Metazoa; phylum Mollusca; class Bivalvia; order Adapedonta; family Hiatellidae; genus Panopea; species Panopea generosa. The sequence continues at coordinate 38,708,929 of CM055905.1, forward strand.
TGGCTCAAATATGGCAACAGCAGACACATGGCACAATATACCCTAGCCGAATATAATAACATGGCTCAAATATGGCAACAGCAGACACATGGCACAATATACCCTAGACGAATATAATAACATGGCTAAAATATGGCAACAGCAGACACATGGCACAATATACCCTAACCAATTATAATAACATGACTAAAACATTGCAATGGCAGTCACATGGCAGTCTATACCCTAGGCGAATATAATAACATTACTAAATATTGCAACGGCAGTCACATGGTATAATATTCAGTAGCCGAATATAATAACATGACTAAAATATTGCAACGGCAGACACATGGCAGACAATACCGTTAACCAATACAATAACATGACTAAAATATTGCAACGGCTGTCACATGGCATCCAATACCGTTAACGAATACAATAACATGACTAAAATATTGCAACGGCTGTCATATGGCAGACTATACCGTACACGAATATAATAACATGACTAAAATATTGCAACGGTAGTCACATGGCAGACTATACCCAGACTGCGGCATGGTCCAGTGGTAGAGCGTCCGCCTCGCATGCGGAAGGTCGTGGGTTCATTCCCCGGCCGGGTCATACCAAAGACTTTAAAAATGGTACTAGAAGCTTCCTCGCTCGACGTGCAGCATTTAGAGGAGAGTTCTAGGTCTGATCGGCCCGATGTCAGTATAATGTGACTGGGTGGGGAATCATACCATGTGTTTGCGGCATGATACTCCAGTGTGACAGTGCTTAAAATACTGTCTCAAGTAGACACCGTCGCGATATGACTGAAAAATTGTTGAAAGCGAAGCTAAACACCATACAATACAATAAAATATTGCAACGACTGTCACATGGCACAATATACGGTAGCTTTTTATACTTATGAATAGTTCCATACATTGCACGTCACCATCTACCGACATACATATATGACTGACTATCATTGTTATTACAGTCTTATATATGTATTGATTTGTACTTTAACTCCAAGTTGTTAATATTCCGGATTCCATGGAATCATGATACACATTTAGTGTTGCTCGAATATAGAATACCGCGAAGGCATTACCTCTCATGAATATAGAATACTGCAAAGGCGGGTGAAAGCGGGCATAAGAGGTGTGGCATTTTGCATTACATTACCTCTCATGAATATAGTTACCAAAAGTCTGCTGTTCTATTTATTTATATGTAATATGTGCGTCTAAGTGATCCGTTTATAAGATAGTAGTATAAAAAAAAATTAAACTAAACATGTAAATGTAGACGGTCATACACGTACAACAACTAACGTTCAACAGTTTTATATACATGTCTTGTTTTAACTTAGATTAAATCATTGAATACATAGCATCAGAATAATGAGTTATGTGCACAGTTTGTGGAAGCCAAAAACTATTACTCGACATACAAAACTAAAGCCTTAAATATCCGTGAATATTAGCAGATGTATGACAAAAAACTATCAGTGGGTGATTAAGTTTAGCCAACGAAGCAAGAATCCCTGAAATAATATTAAAGTTTTCCGTATAATATTTTGTATTCGACAAAAAATAATAATAGTTGCCATTTACTGCGTTTCTTGGAGGCATCCTGTGACGTGTCATCCTTTACATCAAACTGGACGCCTTCGAAGTCAAGGACAGATTTATGGGCGTTCATCAGTAGGCCCAAAAGGTCATTGTGTTTCTGAAAAAAAATCGTTAAAGGCTTTTTATTCTTACGTGTGGATATATAAAGAAAATATATGGCCGAACCTACACTCGAAAATATCTATTTATGGTTATTACGATGTATAGTAATATATATATATATAGCTACGGTATATATAAGCGGCTTATATTTTACCATTTATTTAACACAAGCACGAACCCGGCTATTTCCCTTATTTTAATGTTGTTTTTAATCGGGTGAGCATATCTGTTTATACATTGGCAAACCAAAAAAATGTGTAGATAAAATGGCATGGTCATAATACACGGCGGGTCTTTAAAACAACAAACACAAGACGTTAAGCCCCCTAATACGGCTGGACATTTGCTGCTCGAGTACTGGTTAATCCCAGGAAACATTGGTTAGGTTAACTGATCGTCTGTTAGCCCTCAATGGCATAAAAATAACGCTAAATATTCAATCAACCATTCAATCAACTCTACGGTAATATTTCTATGTAAAACGCATCGTAGTTAATGTATATACACTAAATGATCGTCATTAAAATGCTTGAGGCCCCTTGGTGATTCCCGATCGCTCTATTTATTAGTCCACTACCTATTGAAAACCGGTTATGGTTTGGAGACTATAGGGTTGGTTTCGTTCTTCCGATAGTTAATCAGTTCGTTCTTCCGTTCGCAAGTTTGTTTCCACTCTGCACCTCACCAAATTGTATAAGCGTAATATCTCGCGACAAGTTATTGAAATGACCAAGTCGGATATCCACTAATGCCATAGTTAGAACTAATAGTTTGAATATGATCGTCACCGAATGTGCACAGTAGTTAAATTACCTCGGACAATTGGTCTAATCACGCGTTATTTATTGTCGTGTGCTCTGGCATAAACTGCTTTTATTTGCTTTTCATCAAGTAGTTGTAAAAGTGTAACATCTTTGAAATGTTTCTAAACTTGCCAAATTGAATCATTAATACAAGAGTTATTAGCCTGCAGTTCTTCGCCAAACTTACACAGTAGTATCAATACTATATCACTAACTTAAGCAAATGTGACCTTATTCTTACTTCAACTTAATTATTGTTATCACCGACAAAAGACTTTGTATTGCACGATATTGCTTTATTCACGTGTTGATACTGTTTTGATCACAGTGTAGTTTCATTATATATATATATATATATATATAACAGTCTGAAAACTGGTGAACGACTGCCATATCAGTTATACTGTCAAAAACATATAAATATTTATAAACTGGGCAACCGTTGTGAACATTGGCTCTGTTATACATTTAACCCCAAGTTGATTATTTAGCACAACCTAAATCGATGATCCAATTTTGCAACTAAAGGGGAGTCTGGGCACTCTGTGGCCGAGTACCGCTAATGTCGTAGGTTCGAGTCCCGCTCGGTCCAAAAACTGTATGTGAGAAAGTTTGCCAGATAGTTACGTTGGTTCAATCCGAGGTCTTCATGGATATGCTATATATAACCCGAATGTGTAGAAAACGGCGTTAAACCTCATTACAAAACGAAACTGAAGGAGGAAAACAACATCATGATGCTATTTAAACGCAATAAATAAAAGTTTAATAAAACCGTTTATTACCACATGCCACAAATCTAACTTGTCATCTATTAAATGTAATTATATCAACCAGCAGGGCCCAGTGATTAGCTTAACTTTGGGTTAAGTTAAATTTTTCAAATCACGATATTTTAGATACACAACTTTTTAAGTTATTACTTTATTGAACATTAAGAAAATATGCCATTTTGTTTCTAAAAACGCATTTAAATTGCCATAAAATGATTGAGTATAGAAATATTGAAGTTACAAAATTCCACTTTACTTTTGGTTAAGTTAACCAAGCTTTGAACAACTTGGCCCGGTAGTTTACATCATAAACCAAGCTTTGAACAACTGGACCCTGTAGTTTACATCATTAACCAAGCTTTGAACAACTTGGCCCGGTAGTTTACATCATAAACCAAGCTTTGAACAACTGGGCCCTGTAGTTTACATCATTAACCAAGCTTTGAACAACTGGGCCCTGTAGTTTACATCATTAACCAAGCTTTGAACAACTGGACCCTGTAGTTTTCATCATTTACCAAGCTTTGAACAACTCGGCCCTGTAGTTTACATCATTAACAAAGCTTTGAACAAGTGAGCCTGGCAGATTACATCATTAACAACTATATAACAACATAAATAACGTTCTTTTTTGGTAAAAGAAACAATCGTCTTTACAGTATTTTATTCTAGAACCCGATATCTCCCGAATTAGGTCTATTAACCACCAATGAAAAAGCAAGGAATTCTATGCATGTCCCACAATGCATAGCAATTGAACGCTTACTAAACTATGACGTCATTCAAACGTTCCCTGGAGCAACTGACCAATCAGTGTGCTCGTAACAAATGCTAGTTAACGGACCCAATCGGGAGAGCTGGGTTCGTTCTACTGACTATCTTTACAGTATCAAAAATCAGATTGTCTGAATTTCGTATCAGTGAACAGCACAACAGTTGTCATCGCATGGTTACGAGTGAATTTCATGTTACTATAACGGGGATATGCAGTTAAACAGGATGTATGTAGCTTCAAATGTTATTGCTGATACATGTACCATATAGATATAAAATAAACATACCACAACAGAACCCCTTCTGTTCTCAAATGCTGATATAATCATATTTTTTAAGAAGTCGTAAGCCGCATTCGATATCATGTTGATTGGTTTCCAATTCACAATGAAAGACACGTCTGGGAAGAAGACTGCAATGGAGACACGTCTGTATGTTACTGTGTGTTTCGATTCTTTCACATCTGGTGAGTCTATTTTTTATGTGATAACTAAGGAATAATGTTTAACACAATTTTCAACAAAATACGCGTTATGTCTTGCATATTATAAGGTTATTTTACAGTGTTTGTAACTTTGTACACTATAGGAAAATAGTGTACGAGGTCGTACAGTGGTCAATACAATATTGGACGAGATGACGTAGGCGTCGAGTCCAATATGATTTTCACTACGTCAGCTCGTCCAATATTGTATGAGTGAACGCACTACATTGATTTTTGTTCTCTTCTATACATCTAGTAAAAAAAAAAGTTTGCATTCTTGTCATACATAGAGAGTGCCAATTGAATGAAGTAAAACTTACATTTTCGTTTGTCAACGTCTGCACTACCAAAATATGATTAAGATAGTAGAGGCATGCAGCATCAAGTTTGTACGCTCTTTGCAACGTGAGTAAACTTCCAAAATCATGCTTTTTGATATACCACCATTTTCAAGCATAATTCTTTTTCTTCACAGTTCACAAAATCAGGAAAATACATTTTTAAATACGAAGAAACAAGTATCATTTATGACTGCTTTTATGCGCCTGCCCCACGAAGCATTTCCTGTTTCTAGCGGTGGTACTATGCCTTCACAGTGGCTGTAAACTATTTTATACAGAAGAAAGATCCACTCACACTTCAACGGGATAAGCAATCCCGACCAACCAAATTGTGGATTCCCAAACTCGTTTGCGAATTTCAACAAGGGACTGTCAGGGTTCCCTGTGGTTTTAGCCTCAAAACCAAATCCAGTGCTGCAGATAATGTCCATGGTGTAACCTTTCAATATCCTGTAGGATTTCTAATATATATATATGGTGAAAACAATAAGTTAATATGTTTCAAACAGTAGAGTAGTATTCAAATGTTCTCGCAATAAGCCCATTGTGTTACACTATGTGGCGTTTACGCACTGACCTGTGTCCCAACGCATGAACCCTGGGATTTGTTGTCGTTAGAACTGTTTTAGTTTGATATATTCTGTAACAAGTCGAAAGTACCGAGATAAGTATATCTCCTCTGAAGTAGCATTCAAAACACTCAATTTGTTCTTAGTGGTTTGATGAAACTTTTGCAGAAGACGTCTGGTGGTCAGCAATATTTTCGGTACCAAAATGTTGCAGAGCGAAATGTATTTGTTTGTTAAAATTCATTTATTTCAAGGAATTGTGAAATAAGAGATCATTTATGATCATATTTTTATTTAAATAGTCCATGGCTTGCAACCACAATGCGCTATAATAACTAACGAAGATAATATTATGTTAGTGATATGTCTAAGCTAACTGAGCGAGTGACGTCATCTGGGGAAGCAATATGTCATATACGGTAAGTCCTCGGAACGCTATTTGCGGGTGGGTGGGGGGGTGCAGGGGGTACCCATATGGAAATATATAAGACCTCGAATGCATATGCAAAAATAACTTTTTGGCGTATTGTGGTGATTCTAAGATCATGTTAAGATCTTAAAGATGCTTGAAACTAGATCAAAATAGATAAAAAGACTCAAAATAGAAAAAAAATATTAGTATTTTAATTCAATGTTCGCATATGGCAAATATTAATAACCTTATATGGCATATGCCAAAAAATATTTCGCCTAGAGCGGGGTCGGCCATTTCCGAACACTTTAGCCAAAAATAGCATATGTTAGTTTTATGTCGGGTATTTCCAAACAGTCAGCACTGTATATATAGGTTATAGTGGTACTATTTCAAATCTCTTACCGTATGATCGAACAATGCACCTGAATCGGTAATTTCCGAACTTGGCGTCTCTTCCGAATACCGATGGAGTGTATTTCCGAACAATTTGTACTGTTTGGTTAGGTCGCATGAGCGACCGAACCCTATATAAAGGCCAGTTAAGAAATTGACTCTGGGCGCTGCCATATTGGAACGTCACGATCACGTGTTAAAAACACGGCATTCCCTATATCGAGGTCGCCATTGTTTTTCTAAACAGTGAATTATGGGAATTTACAAACCGGTATTGATATTAAAACCTAATCATGTTCCGGCTGTTCCGACCACTTTTCAGCTAAAAGGAAAATTTAAATGCGACCGAACCCATAACAAAATTAACAGCTACAGTTGTTTATTTTACTCGATACAACAGAAATATAAGATAGTTTACCGGTGTGACATATTTTCAGCACTTCGTCAGATTCAGATATATCGCCGAACATGCACAAGGTTTGGAAAAACAGTAATTTTTAACTGTTGTTTTTCAAAAATAATATATCCACAAATTAATTTAAAATATGTATACGAATTATTTAAACTATATTATGATCACAGTAGTAAATTGTATAGAACATAGCAGTAAGTACGTTAGACAAAATATAAGGTACGTTTCTTTTTAAATTTACAAATGGCAATTCATAATGATTAAGATCAGTATATTTAAACATCAAGATTACTATCAAGCACACCACATTTGCACTTTCCCTGAAGCCGGGGATTCGCTGTGTCAGCTGGAACATTGTCGGGATTTGGTATCATTAGTACCCTGTACAAGGGACCAAACTTACACATTCATTCACTTTAATTGCCACATCTATTATAAGACCTTTTTAAAGCAGCCAACTTGTTAAAAAATAAATCAACATTCAAACATAGTACCTAATTTTCATCTTTATGATGTATCTAATTGAAACAAATATGTTAACATTTTAAAGAAGTTAACAGAACAAGCATCCGAACGGATAATTTTCCACTTTATCTTCTGTCATCTGACCAAAGTTGACATCTGTGCATCGCCTTTGAAAAAGTCTGGGACATGAAGAGCAGGCAATCCATGTTAGTGGCTCATTGTCGTCGTATTCAGAGGAACATTTATAGCATTTTTTCGGATTGATGTCAAATCAATCTCTCAACTATCATTTACTGTAAAATCCCCGTCCGATGACTCGGAATCACTTTGTTCATACTTTCTTTTAAGGTTTGTTATCTTCTTGTTCAATTTTATTCCCTTCTGTTTTCTTTCTTTCTCTTCAACTTTCTTAATCAGTTTCTCTTTACGCTTTTCTTTTTTCCGTTTCATATTTTCCTCGCGCTCCATCTTCTTTGTTTCTCTTTGTTCTTTTCTCTATTACTTTTCTAATTGAAACCTTTCCTTTTTTTCCTTCTTTTCCTGTAGCATCTTGCGGAATGCGTCACCAGTAATGGCTTTAGGCAGTTTAATGCGTTTTTGGTTTGGCTTTCTGTGTTGTTCTGGCCTCTGGTAATATTAGATATTTACTAAAAGAGGATGATGGAGCTGCATTAGATGCATCTACACCAGAGTGTGATGGTGATGTTGGGATTTGCGTTTCTGTGATGTTATATGGTAACTCTGCAGATAATATCTCCTTTGGACTGGTTTCATCATAGCGTGGTGCATCATTTGTTTCATCAGTTACTACCAGTTTTAATACTGTTTCTGGTGTTGTGATCGTAATGGTGTCTCCAGAACCATTTATTGGCGGTGTTTGTGATGGTGAGGGACCGGTGTCTGGTCTTTTAACAGAAGACAGATTCATACTTACTCTTGTTGAAGTAACACTTTCTGACGACACCGAAGAAAACACTCTTGATGGTTCAATCTTTGTTGTTTTTAAAACGACAGATTCGTCAAGGGGGGATAAACCGGCATACTTGAAGGCTTTGATTGCGTTTTCTACAGCTGTTAATTTCTCCCAGGCGTTTCTGAATACTGAGGCGAAAGTTTTCTTTGTAACAGTTTCAGGTTTATTTGGTTTAAACAATATTTTATTCAAGAACTGTACATAGTATATTACATAACATTTGCAATTCATAAAAGACAAACAATTCTAAAAATTGGGATTTAGAAAAAAAGCTAATTAGCTTGTATGAATCTAGCTTCAGTATTTGGATTTGGACGTCCCTTAATGCCTGTGTCCAGTTTTCTTTTTAGTATGCTAAAGAATCTCAGATCAAGTGGCTGTATCAGGTAAGATGCGTGTTCCAGCAAGCAGTACATGTCGATACTGTTCCCTGCACGCGTCCGATGCCTCAATAGTTACGTGGGTTGAATGTCCATCTACAAAGAGCATGACAGGACTCTTAACATTTCTAGTGTCAAGTTCTGGAATAAATACACTGGTTAACCACGTCGTAAATAATTCAGTGTCCATCCACCCGCTGTCTGATCTTCCGAAAGCGGCATCTTCAAAGCCATCTAAATCTAAAACGTTATATCCGAATCTTTGGCCAGGGTAAACAATTAATTGTCTGATGTAGTGGCCAATAGCACAAGCGCATGCCAATACTGTTATTTGGGGTTAGGTTGTAAATATTTTTGCACCTTTCATTGACAACACTTTGCCGCTTTTTAACGATAAAGGAAACCCGGATTCATCGGCATTATAGATACGGGAAGGATCTCCAATCAATGCAGGATCGTTCACTTCGTTTTCTAAGAAATCTGTCAAACCACTAAACCATGTCTTTATCCTTTCGGGAGTAATTACAGCCCTCTCTTTACCCAGTTGCATTGGGGATCTTTCTGATATATCCGGATGACGTTTACAGAACCCATAATACCAGTCTTTTCCTGGTTTGTTGTCTTTGAAAGGGATTTTCCGGCCATCAGTATCAAGTATTGTCTTTATCGTGACCAACAGTGCCTGCCTTGTTCTACCATAACCTATCTGAGCCATATGAATCACCCATTCTGCGAGTCGTTTTTCTTCTGATTTTGATTAAACGATCCTCGGCCCAGTCTGTTTGATGAGTACTTTCCCTTTATAGCATCATGTAGTGTCGTCTTTCGTATTTCAAATGACCGTGCAGCATAATTGAGAGCAGCTAAACGGCTGTTGACTGTTTTTACGTGCATGATATTTAATACATTAAAAAAATTGAAAAAAAATGGAGAAAAAAAAGTTAGATGCTACTCGGGATTGAACACCAGAACTTATCCGAAATTTGGAATAATAACCGCTACGCTATTTCGCCGTTGCTTAATATTTTCAAAAGTATACATTTAATCTATGTTCGGAAATACCCGAAATGATTAATAGCATGGAGGCTCTTTCCAAGCTTAGCATTTATTATGTTTATTTCGAAGAAATGGTTACATGCTTTCTGGATATAGTGTTGGGAGGGGTAATATGTTTACTTTTAGTCATAATATCAGCGTTAATAACAATAATACGAACTTGAGAATCTTAGCACTTATGCGAGGTCTCCTTACGTAACCGCTAAAATACCTTGAAAATGTCAAGTGATTCACTTACCTCGATATTTTTCAAAATAGACAAGAAAAACTCTCTTGGAAAATGTTGCAAAACGAAGTATTCTTCAGTTCGAAAAATTCGCGCCAAAAAAACCCGGATGGATCACGTCACAGAAGCGGATAATAATATTTGTAAAAAAATGTTCGGAAATAAACTCTGTTTGGAAATGGCCGACCCCACTCTATGTGGCATGTGCAAAAAAATGAATGGGCCCACATGTCATATGCAAAAAACCTTAACAGACCCTTATTAGTATAGCGATATAATGATTAAATGTATTCATTTTTATTAATTAAACGGCTAATACCGGATATGTTAATACGAAATATTTAATTTTGAATTTGCATTAATACGTTTTGTAGACAAAGAGCGGTCTTAAACAGGATGTCTACGGTATCTTACTTTTCAATATCGATGCCATCTTGATTCTCTGCTGCTATCTCATCTAAGACAATGTGCAAGTTGTCTAAACATCGTTGAATATGGAAGCCCATCTGGAAATTGCAACAAAGGCACCATAGATATATCAGACACGAGACAATGAAATAAATACGGAAACATATAAGTAGCATGGTGAGTATTTGTGGAATGCGAGAATATGTTAACCCGTCAACCACTGTTAGGCTCCTCGTGTATCTGCTGGCCGTACATGGTTGACCCTGTCAGTATAATGTGACTGGGTGGAGTATTAAACCATGTGTTTTCGGCATGATACTCCAGTGTGGCAGTGTAATGTGACTGGGTGGAGTATCATACCATGTGTCTGCGGCATGATACTCCAGTGTGGCAGTATAATGTGACTGGGTGGAGTATCATACCATGTGTCTTCGGCATGATACTCCAGTGTGGCAGTATAATGTGACTGGGTGGAGTATCATACCATGTGTCTTCGGCATGATACTCCAGTGTGGCAGTGTAATGTGACTGGGTGGAGTATCATACCATGTGTCTGCGGCATGATACTCCAGTGTGGCAGTATAATGTGACTGGGTGGAGTATCATACCATGTGTCTTCGGCATGATACTCCAGTGTGGCAGTGTAATGTGACTGGATGGAGTATCATACCATGTGTCTTCGGCATGATACTCCAGTGTGGCATTGTAATGTGACTGGGTGGAGTATCATACCATGTGTCTTCGGCATGATACTCCAGTGTGGCAGTGTAATGTGACTGGATGGCGTATCATACCATGTGTCTTCGGCATAATACACCAGTGTGGCAGTATAATGTGACTGGGTGGAGTATCATACCATGTGTCTTCGGCATGATACTCCAGTGTGGCAGTGTAATGTGACTGGGTGGAGTATCATACCATGTGTCTTCGGCATGATACTCCAGTGTGGCAGTGTAATGTGACCGGGTGGAGTATCTTACCATGTGTCTGCGGCATGATACTCCAGTGTGGCAGTGTAATGTGATTGGGTGGAGTATCATACCATGTGTCTTCGGCATGATACTCTAGTGTGGCAGTGTAATGTGACTGGATGGAGTATCATACCATGTGTCTTCGGCATGATACTCCAGTGTGGCAGTGTAAAGTGACTGGATGGAGTATCATACCATGTGTCTTCGGCATGATACTCCAGTGTGGCAGTGTAATGTGACTGGGTGGCGTATCATACCATGTGTCTTCGGCATGATACTCCAGTGTGGCATTGTAATGTGACTGGGTGGAGTATCATACCATGTGTCTGCGGCATGATACTCCAGTGTGGCATTGTAATGTGACTGGGTGGAGTATCATACCATGTGTCTGCGGCATGATACTCCAGTGTGGCAGTGTAATGTGACTGGATGGCGTATCATACCATGTGTCTTCGGCATGATACTCCAGTGTGGCAGTGTAATGTGACTGGATGGAGTATCATACCATGTGTCTTCGGCATGATACTCCAGTGTGGCAGTGTAATGTGACTGGATGGCGTATCATACCATGTGTCTGCGGCATGATACTCCAGTGTGGCAGTGTAATGTGACTGGATGGCGTATCATACCATGTGTCTGCGGCATGATTCTCTAGTGTGGCAGTGTAATGTGACTGGATGGCGTATCATACCATGTGTCTTCGGCATGATACTCCAGTGTGGCAGTGTAATGTGACTGGATGGAGTATCATACCATGTGTCTTCGGCATGATACTCCAGTGTGGCAGTGTAATGTGACTGGATGGCGTATCATACCATGTGTCTTCGGCATGATACTCCAGTGTGGCAGTGTAATGTGACTGGATGGAGTATCATACCATGTGTCTGCGGCATGATACTCCAGTGTGGCAGTGTAATGTGACTGGATGGCGTATCATACCATGTGTCTGCGGCATGATTCTCCAGTCAGGCAGTGTAATGTGACTGGATGGCGTATCATACCATGTGTCTTCGGCATGATACTCCAGTGTGGCAGTGTAATGTGACTGGATGGAGTATCATACCATGTGTCTTCGGCATGATACTCCAGTGTGGCAGTGTAATGTGACTGGATGGCGTATCATACCATGTGTCTTCGGCATGATACTCCAGTGTGGCAGTGTAATGTGACTGGATGGAGTATCATACCATGTGTCTGCGGCATGATACTCAAGTGTGGCTTTGTAATGTGACTGGGTGGAGTATTAAAGCATGTATTTTCGGCATGATACTCCAGTGTGACAACGCTTAGAATACTGTCTCAAGTAGAAATCGTCTTGATATAACTGAAAAATGATACAAATCGACGCTAAACACAAAACAAGTGTTACAAGAAAGAATATCAATACTTCCGCCTCTTAAAATAAGTAAGACACTATGTAAAGTACACACCTTCCTGATCTTGCCTGTGGTGAATGTCGGACTGAGTGTTGAACGGAGAAATTTCCACTGACTTCCACTAGCAAGTGCAACAGAGTCATGCCATTGTTTCTCTAAAGGTATCAAGTTCTGAAAATAAAAAATAAAGGGTCGTTATGAACAATACTTATAAATTGCATAGTAATAAAATTATTAATAAATACATTTCATAATTTCATTTTATGAACCGTTCATTAGATATAGACTTACAGGTATCACGTGCAACCGATTAGGGGTATGTATTAGTTCATACCAAGGTTAAAAAATGAAGTTCATTCATAAAATGTATTTTATTTATTATTATGTCCCCCAAAATATTTTTGGGGTGGCATATAGTAATCGCAGCGTCCGTCCTTCCATCCGGTATTTCGTTTCCGGACTGTATCTTTGTCATGCCTAGATAGTTTTTAATGATAACTTGCTACAAATTATCAACATAACATGACGACGTGTCGCGATTAAGAACCACACCTGTACCTCAAAGGTCAAGGTCACAATTTGAGTTTGTTTAACAACACTTTGAGTCTGTGAGATTTTGTGTCCGGCCTGTAACTTTGTCATGCATAGATGGATTTTAACGATACTTGCTACAACTGGTCAACATAACATGACGACATGTCGCGAGTATGACCCACACCCGTACCTCAAGTGTCAAGATCACAATTTGAGTTTGACAACACTTTGAGTCTGTGTGAGATTTCGTGTCCGGCCTGCAGCTTTGTCATGCATAGATGGATTTTAATAAATACTTGTTATAAATGATCAACATAACATGACGACGTGTTGCACTTAATATCCAAACTCCCAATTCAAAGGTCAAGGTCACAAATTAACTTGGTTTGACAACACTTTCAGTCATTTTGACATTTCTTGTCCGGTCTGTCATCTATGGACAAATTTTAAAAACACTTGGCTCAGTTGATCAACATGACAGAAGTTAAGTGTCGCATGTAAGACCCAAAACATTTCCTCAAAGATCAAGGTCACACTTGTTTGTCACAAATTTGTTTGATAGTGCGTGTCTGGTCTGTTACTTTGCCTTTAACTTGGCTCAATTTATCAAGCTGACACGACGACGTGTCATAAGTAAGACCTAGACCCATACCTCAAAGGTCATGGTCACACTTTTAGTATGTATGACAACACTTTGAATCTGTCTGAGATTTCAAGTCCGTCCTTTAACTTTATCATACATGGATGGATTTCAAAAACACTTGGCTCAATTTATCAACAATTGATCTGTAACTTTGTCCTACATCTAGGGATTTTAAAATAGCTTCAACGACCATTTGGGGGGCATGCGACACTTACCAGTGACATTTCTTGTTTATATATCATTAATGTACTTGGTCTATACGAATATGTCCTATTTATTATTATCTATCGCGGCAATTAAAGTGCCGTAGCCGTAGGTTTATATCGGTTAGCTTCAACTTATTTATTTTACTTCGACATTTACAAATCACGCTCGAAGATTTCCTTGGTAGAACCAGTATTAAGCATATGCGGAAAATATGTCTTGCTCAAGGATACCACACATAGCCGTGGCGGACGATCGGACCCACGACCCTCCGATCATGGGGCTGATGCTCTACCACTGGACCATACGCTCCACGTTTAAGTCGATTAGTTAAACAGCGAAAGGTATTCCACTTTGTTTCTCTACACCGTCTTAGTTGGACTGTCTTGCTGCAGTAGAAATGGAAACCAAATTTAACTTCATGTTCATCTGAGATTTATGTTATTTCTCACATCATAGCATTTCTATTTCATTTGCATGATAGAGAAAAAGAATCCACGGACATGTTATTCCCAGTAGGTTTCATCCAGATGTTTTCCCATGGGCAAGGCACTGTGAAAGTCTGCACTCATTCGGATACAGTCGGTCCTGTGTACTGGGAGAGTCGTATGCGCATAAAAGGTCACGCTCACCATCTATGATAACCGTTGATTCGAATCGCCGTAAACATCCCTCGGATACGACGTTTCCGATAAGTATCAGTCCATTGATTCCTAAAGGAAGTAAGATGAGATGGGGAGAAAAGTATATTAATAGTATGTGAACAACATTATACTCTATTAACAATGCCGCATGTTCCTACAATGTAAATTACTATACCGATCTGTCAGTGAACTTCTGGAAGTCTTTGACGAGTATTTGTTTCAGGATGTCAGGGTCGCTTATAACAAGTGTTGGAATATTTCCCGTGTACATTCTGAAAAAAAAAATGAATATACCCGGTAGGTACCTTGTATATTGATATTGGACGCACGCACGCAATTGTCTTTAGTGATTTATTTCCTACGATAAACGAGTCATTGCAGTATTTTACACAGATAAAACATCCCGCCAGGTACAATGAACACATAAATACACGCAAATATGTGTTAAGCTGCTTTTGAAAAAAGACATCTTAAACTACATTAACATTTTAGTAATGTTGAATAAATGATAAGTGTCACCTACTTACCAAAAACTTACACGTGAACATGAATAAAATACGTTCAGCAAGTCATGCTGCCAACGGAAGATTCGCCGCAGCGATGTTCTGGGGTAGAGCGTTCCCCTTGCATGCGGAATATTGTGGGTCGATCCCCGGCCGGGTCATACCATGAACTTGAAAAATGGTAGTTAGAAGCTTTCCTCGCTTGGCGCTCAGCATTTAATGATATTTCAAGGTCTGATGTTTGTATAATGAGTATGTGTGAGGAATCATACCGTGTGTCTGCAGCATGATGCGCCAGTATGACGGCGCTTAGAATACTGTCTCAAGTAGACACCGCCGCGGTATAACTGAAAAATTGTTGAAAGCGACACCTTACAACAACACCATAAACCCCATTCAATATCAAGACGTGGCCAAGTGGACTAAGACGCCGTCTCAAGATCACTTACCTCTCACCGCTAAGGTCGTAGGTTCGAGTCCTCTCGCTCCAAAAACTTTGTGAGAAAGTTCCCAGTTACTTGTGGAAGGACGGTGGTTCTACTCAGTCTGACTGAGTCTGAGGTCTTCCTCCACCAATAAAACTGGACATGTCATATATAACCCGAAATGTGTTGAAAATGGCGTTAAACCCCATTCAAAAGAAAAAAAATTCAATATCAAGAGTTATGTCCCCTTTCTAAAATAGAAAACATAATGGTTCCACAAACACACACACACACGTACATACATACATATATATTGTATATAACTCTCATAAATCATTATTGACATGTGTCCATTTAAGGTTACATATTTCAATACTTACCCAAATACCTTACCATTTGTCTTAACCATGTCTGCATCAATCTGACAAGCAAAGCCCTGCAAATATCGTTATAGTGTATTGCTAACACCAATGTTTTTATGGCAAGCAAATCAACAATCTCTCTCTCTCTCTCTCTCTCTCTCTCTCTCTCTCTCTCTCTCTCTCTCTCTCTCTCTCTCTCTCTCTCTCTCTCTCTCTCTCTCTCTCTCTCTCTCTCTCTCTCTCTCTCTCTCTCTCTCTCTCTCCTCTCTCTCTCTCTCTCTCTCTCTCTCTCTCTCTCTCTCTCTCTCTCTCTCTCTCTCTCTCTCTCTCTCTCTCTCTCTCTCTCTCTGAGTCGTTATAAGGAGAGTGTGGCTTAAAGGGGGCCTCAAATATATTGCCGATATGTTTTAATTAGTAAAACTGCACATTTGTACAAAAAATCATATATTATGGATATTCTGTTTAATAACTTATATTGTATTTCTCTGTAGTGTTAAGTTCTTAAATTTTGTTCAGCAAATACTGAAGCACGTTCCGCGATAAAGTCGCTCGTTTTAACAGAGGTGTGGAAAGCATATTCAAAACTTTTTTTTTCGTAGCCTTTGTATGTCTGTTCTCCACTTACAAATTCAACTATTAGGCCTGCATTCCTGACTATGAATTACTTTCATATATTCTCTGTTATTTCGAACTATTCAGTTTCGACAGAACAAGTGGTCTTAGTTCATTTACCATTCAAATTGGAGAATTCATAATGATAATATATAATAATTGTTACCTTTTTACACATTTCAATAAATTCACCAAAGAAAAATATTGTGTCTTTGGTTGGTATGCCAAGCCGTTTGAAGTAACTTTGCTTGTACCAAGTATATCTGAAAAATAATAGATGGCAAGAATGAAACGTAATTGATGACATCATAAATTGAAAGATAAAGGCTCTTGCTTGTGTGCTATAGCCATTTGATGCATGTTTTACAAATATTGATATTATATGTGTTATCTTAGTGAATTACTCAGATTTTCGGTATATAATATGAACACACTCTGGTGTGCACTGTGTACACTGGTTTAAGATTAACCATAAAAAGCTAAAGTACTTGACGTTCATACTGATCTACTTGATTGATAAAGGCATGGGTACCACCATGCTACAGTGGGGTTCGTAAAATGGTCCTTGTTTTTTATTAAAAAATGCATTTTCCGTTGTTTTAAATCTCATTTTTTATATTCGAATAACATTATTGATGTATTTTGAAAACACTGTCATATTTCAAATGCGATTTAAAGAAAGGAACAGGTTCAGGAAAATCCAACATCGACCCTGTAAAGCTAATTAAAATTATTTCTTTTAAATACTATTTTTCAGCAAAATGTATTTCTTTTTTATTGTATGTTATTCTATTCATAGAATGACTCCAAAGACAGTTAAAATAAAGGGAAATGCTCAATTCCTTCTAATTTTGTTTATTTTTTCGCATCTTAATAGCTTTTTTTTATCATGACATGATATTTATTCCGATCATTGTTCAATACTCTCTACATAATAAGTGTAAATATGTTCTTGTAGCAAGAATGCATGGTTCGTTATGCTCGGAAATTTGGGTATTGAATACATGACTTCTGACATCTACTTTCACTTTGACAACAGTGTACACGTTGAAGAAAAAAAATTACTTCGATGATACATGGCCCCTACTTTTGACAAGTATATTTTGGTAGTGCAGAGATTGATTGACAATAAAATGTAAGTTTCGCTATCTATGTGAATGACGACCAGCACTCAAACTTACTTTATTTACTATAGATTAAAGAACACAAATCAATGACGGAAACACCCGAACATAATAAAACTGTGTACCTTACAATGGTATTGTTCGGCGCTTAAGCTAAATAAAGCTGGACGATTCCAAAAGATAGCATTTGGGATCATGGTAGAACAACTGTTAACCATTTACTTCATATAGACGCCTTTGGACTCCTCTAATATAGACGACTTTGGACACCTCTAATATAGACGCCTTTGGACACCTCTAACAGGCTTTTGAATTATTGAAACGCGTATCTATGGAGTAAAGGGTTAACAGTTGATAAAGTGTTATGTCTAATTATCAGTTAATTGTTGAGATTGGTGTGCTCGTGAACTGGTTAACTTTCCAAACGAATGATAATGAGACACAATGTCGTATATCAATAATCAAGGAGACTGTTGCCGGGCGGGGATTCGAACCCACGACCCCTGGATTGATAGTCAGACGTGTATCCGACTGAGCTAATCGGGCCCGGCCAATAAGACTAATACATACATAATAATATATCACTGAAGGCAGGGGTGTGGGTGTGTGTGGGGGGGGGGAGTACTTACAAACAAACGGTCAGTATAAATGTGACGACTAGAACCAGCCAGACAGGTACGTTAAATAGCCCCAGGATCTCCATGCTGTAGTAAATGTTGGTTCTGTGATCTGGAGGACGTCAATCTGTAATATACGAGTACAATCAGACAGTATTTCACCATTTCCAC
Source organism: Panopea generosa (assembly GCA_029582155.1). NCBI lineage: Eukaryota > Metazoa > Mollusca > Bivalvia > Adapedonta > Hiatellidae > Panopea > Panopea generosa. The sequence goes on from CM055905.1 coordinate 38,727,296, forward strand.
TTTTTACCAAGAAGAACCGAATTTTAAAGAATTCGTATATATGGTGTTGTGAGCTTTTTTCTTTTGTAATATTAGTTAAATGTTTAAGGATGTGCACCGAATCATCGTTCTATGAGAACATCTGCAAATCACTCACTACTTTCCTACATATTCACAGGTGGAATAACAAATGTTTCCTCATTTTGGTAATTGGGTATTATTGTAGTAACATCCATATATATGAGAGTATGTAAACGCATTTACCTGTATATAGATGCTGCTGCTACATTTCCATTTACACCCCAGTCAAAATAAAATACGAAATAAAGGATTTTACATCTTTTTTAGTTTCATATTTATTTTATATATATATATATGTATATTTTTTTTCAAAAAGTGTTCATTGAATATATGTGATTAATTCCATGTTTACCTTTTTTCTGATATGAACGCAGATATCTTATATATTTTAATGGGGTTTAACGACATTTTCAATATACATGTATTTTGGGTTATAAATGGCACATCAAATTTTATTGGTTGAGGAAGACTTCAAAATAAATCTGAGTAGAACTACTGTCATTCCGTAAATAACTAGGAAGCTTTCTCACATAGTTTTTGGAGCGAGCGGGACTCGAACCTACGACCATAGCGGTGAGAGGAAAGTGCTCTTAAAACGGAGCCTTAGACAACTTGGTCACGGAGGACCCCATAACGCATGTACACGTATATATAGATAATGCTCTGTGGACGGTCAAAAAATTTGACAGAGGTTATAGTTATAAGTCTAACGTAAATGACAGTTTGATAGAAATAGCAGCTTCAGTGCACAAAAGCATAAAAAGTGTTATTTTATATAATTCAAAGCGTAACATACAATAATATATACACTTGTATGTTTGAATATATTTATTTGTTATACAGGGAAATAGACTTGCGTGTTATTTTATTAAAAGGAGGGGAATTTATACTTATATTTTTAAAAAATAACATATCTTTAAATGAAATAGTAAATATAAAGTAAAGTATGTGTCACATGCGGGTGGGTTACAAACATAGAGGTAACTTAAACATCAATACTGTCGCCTGTGTGTGAAGGTGGATGGGGTACAAACATTGAGGTAATTTAAACATCAATACTGTCGTCTGTGTGTGAGGTGGGTGGGGTACAAGCATAGAGGTAACTTAGAAATCAATACTGTCGTCTGTGTGTGTGAGGTGGGTGGGGTACAACCATAGAGGTAATTTAAACATCGATACTGTCGTCTGTGTGTGAGGTGGGTGGGGTACAAGCATAGAGGTAACTTAGAAATCAATACTGTCGTCTGTGTGTGTGAGGTGGGTAGGGTACAAGTATAGAGGTAATATAAACATCGATACTGTCGCCTGTGTGTGAGGGTGGATGGGGTACAAACATTGAGGTAATTTAAACATCAATACTGTCGCCTGTGTGTGAGGGTGGATGGGGTACAAACATTGAGGTAATTTAAACATTGATACTGTCGCCTGTGTGTGAGGGTGGATGTGGTACACACACAGTGGTTATCCAATCACAAATAGTGACGCATGTATGAGGTTGGCTGGGAAGACAAAATACAGTGGTAATCAAACATCAATGCTGTCGCCTGTGTGTGAGGTAGGGCGAGGTACAAATATAGAGGTAATTCAAACATCAATGCTGTCGCCTATGTGTGAGGGTGGGTGGGGTACAAACATAGTGGTAATTAAAACACCAATACTGCTGCCTGTATGTGGTTGGGCGGGGTACAGACATAGTGGTAATTCAAACATCACTACTGTCGCCTGTGTGTGAGAGTGGGTGGGGTACAAACATAGTGGTTATTCAAACACCGATACAGTTGCCTGTATGGGGTTGGGCGGGGTACAGACATAGAGTTAATTCAAACATCACTTCTATCGCCTGTGCGTGAGGGTGGGTGGGGTACAAACATAGTGGTAATTCAAACATCACTTCTGTGTGTGAGGGTGTGTGGGGTGCAAACATAGTGGTAATGTGGAGGCAAAAGGAGTCGGGAGTAACATTCTTCTACAATTTCAGAAAATTATTTCAAATACATATACATACTAGGTTTAGACGAAATATTTCTGGATGTTATTGTCAAAACATTAAGTGGCTTTGGCAGTTTACTGTTTACAGATATAAGAATGTCTTCAGCGAATGAAATTCTGAAAGGTTAACGAGTTACAAATAATTATTTGAACAATTAGAGAGAGAGAAAGACAGAGAGATAAGAGAAAGACAGAGAGAAATTGACAAAGAGGGATGAGAGAGAGAAAGAAGCAGAGAGATAGTGAGAGACAGAAATATGGGTAAGAAAAGAGACAGAGCGACAGACAGACAGACAGACAGACAGACAGACAGAGACTTAGCCAAAATAACCATGCAGTATTAGTATACGTACATACCTTACAATAGAGAATCTCGTATATGACTCTATGCAGATCTACCCATACCCTACTTCGTGACCCACATGTTATCAAATATTTACTTAAGTATACTTGATGTTTACCAAGTTGTAATAAATCAAACAAGAATTCCGCATGCGGGTGCAGACGCTCGTCATTATCAAGGTCAATTAATGAATGTGTTTATGAAGTATAACTTCCGATCATGCATTGTAATTTATTGGAATGAGTAGTATTGGGTAATCAAATACATGTTATTCAGGGGCGTACACTTTTTCTGAGAAATCGGGAAAAATGAAAAAATACACCCAAAAAATGCAATAGAAATTTACCTCTAGGAATGTGTGTGTGTGTGTGTGTGTGGGGGGGGGGGGGGGGGGGGGGTACTATAAATTCACAACAAAAAATAGTAGCCACTTGAAACCATGCGGCAGAAAGCTACTTCATGTTTCCCTTTATTAAAGTGAGCAAACCTTAAAACATTACATATAAATTTATCCAGTTTTGTAACAGTGATTTCAACGCTGAAATTACGGATCCATACAACTGTGCCTTCACCTAGTTTTCTGCCAAACTACGCCCCTGTAGTATTGTTCTATATAAAATATATACCTGTATTTTTCTCGTACCTTCGTGCATATTATTATAAGTGAAGTCCATACATCCAATAACACTTTATTTTATACAACGTACCACACAAAATACTGCCCACGATGACTGTACAACAAACACTAAGTCATTCCTCAAGCGTACATATGAGTCATTCCCTATAAATATTACACACAGGGAGTAGGCCAGTACGCGCCTTTTCGCAATTGTACGCGCTTTTCAACACCCGTGTATGGTGTACATACAATTCAGTACCCGGCAATACATGATACGGCACCCGTGACACTGAAAGTATATAAAAACAATGGAATATCATTTTACGTATTTAAATTTGAATAAATCTAAATATTTAAATACGTTTGTTATTGATAGATATAGACGCTACCGTTTATTTTCCATTGAAATCAGGAGCTGTTATTGAGAAACTTGCATAACACTTGTACAAAATACGGAAAAATCTCAAACAAAATAGAAACCAAAAACAAACTGAAGTAAATGGTATGTTATACTATCATTTGTCATAATTTAATGATGTCATTCTTACCTTTTTGTTAAAGGAACTTAATGAAAATCGATGGTTACAGGATATAGAGGTGTTTACGAAAACTGCATGAGGGTCATTTCACCGTTTCTGAAGCGCTCGGTAACATATCTGACACATCAACTGCGTTTGCTATCCAGGATCTTCCTCTGGTTCATAATGGAAAGAGAGCAGCATATCTTGTTTAATCTCTATTTATTCATTTTATCTTAATCGCAAATAAAGTTCAAAACTAATATCAATCACCCTCGAGTTGATTTTCTGGATAAAACAAAAATTCTGGTAGGCCAGTGAGTCGAGCGTGCGATCAAAAACACGGTCTCAGGCCTGGGCAACCAATATTCTATCTACTGTTTAGTTTTATACTTATTTATTTTACTTCAGTTGTGAAACTAGTTCTTACACCTTTGACAAATCACGTTCGAAATCTTCCTGGGTAGAACCAGTGCTAAGGATATGCGGAAAAAAATGTCTTGCTCAAGGACACCACATATAATCGGAGGATCTAACCCACGACACTCTGATCATGTGTTCGGTGCTCTACCACTGAACCACGCGCTCCATTGTACTTCCACCGATCCTCTGTGGCTGAGTGGTTTAGGGAACTGTCACAATGTCAATTCTTTGTCACCGCCGATGAAGCCGTGAGTTTGAACCCGTCTCGGTCGACATGTGTTATGTGAGACAGTGTGCCAGTAAATTGCGTGGGCACAGTGATTCTACTTAGTTTAATTGGATATTTGTGTATGAAACAACCTTGGCTGATTACCAGCAGGTCAACAAGTGTGAAACAACTTGTCTGATTGCCAGCAGGTCCACATTTAAGTGTGAAACAACTTGTCTGGTTGCAAGCAGGTCCACACTTTGTGTGAATTAACTTGTCTGATTGCCAGCAGATCCACATTTGTATGTGAAAAAACTTGTCTGGTAGCCAGCATGTCCACATTTTTGTGTGAAACAACTTGTCTGGTTGCCAGCAGGTCCACATTTGTGTTTGAAACAACTTTTGTGATTGCCAGTAGGTCCACATTTGTGTGTGAAACAACTTGTCTGGTAGCCAGCAGGTCCACACTTTGTGTGAAACAACCTTGTCTGATTACCAGCAGGTCCACATTTGTGTGTGAAACAACTTGTCTGGTAGCCAGCCTGTCCACATTTGTTGTGTGAAACAACTTGTCTGATTACCAGCAGGTTCACATTTGTGTGTGAAACAACTTGTCTGGTAGCAAGCAGGTCCCATTTGTATGAAACAACTTGTTTGATTGCCAGCAGGTCCACATCTGTGTGTAAAACCACGTGTCCGGTAGCCAGCAGGACCACATTTGTATGTGAAACAACTTGTTTGATTGCCAGCTGGTCAACATTTGTGTGTGAAACAACGTGTCTGGTTGCAAGCAGATCCACATTTGTGTGTGAAATAACTTGTCTGGCACCCAGCAGGTCCACATTTGTGTGTGAAACAACGTGTCTGGTAGCCAGCAGGCCCACACTTGTGTGTAAAACAACGTGTCTGGTTGCCAGCAGGTCCACCCTTGTGTGTGAAACAACGTGTCTGGTTGCCAGCAGACCAATATTTGTGTTTAAAATAACTTGTTAAGTTGCCAGCAGACCAACATTTGTGTGTGAAACAACTTGTATGGTTGCCAGCAGATTCACATTTGTGTGTGAAACAATTTGTTTGATTGCCAGCAGATCAACATTTGTGTGCGGAACAACTTGTCCGGTTGCCAGCAGATACACATTTGTGTGTGAAACAACTCATCTGGTTGCGAGCATATTAACATTTGTGTGTGAAACATCTTGTTTGGTTGCCAGCAGACCAACATTTGTGTGTGAAACAACGTGTCATGTTCCCAGCAGACCAACATTTGTGTGTGAAACAACTTGTTAGGTTGCCAGCAGACCAATATTTATGTGTGAAACACATTTATTGGTTGCCAGCACATAATATTTTCTATGTGCGTATATACAAGTATTATTTGCAATGTACGTATATACAAATATTGTTTTCTATGAACGTAGATACAAGTACTATTTTTCTATGTACGTTTATACAAAATTGATATTGTTTTCTATGTGCGTAGATACAAATATTGTTTTCTATGTTCGTATATGCACATTTTGATTTTTATCTGCATGTACACGTATTATTTTCTATGTGAGTATATCGCGTATTAATTTCTATGCACATATAAAAGTTTTATTTTCTGTTTATACAGGTATTTTTCTAGTTGTGTATATTCAAATATTATTTCCTATGTGCGTATATGGTGTATTATATGATACACTTATTATTTTGTGTGCATTGATACAAGTATTACTTCCTATGTGCTTTTGTGGAAGTATTACTTCCTATGTGCGTCAATACAAGTATTACTTCCTATGTGCTTTTGTGGAAGTATTACTTCCCTTGTGAGTTTATACAAGTATAACTTCCTATGTGCGTCCATACAAGTATTACTTCCTATGTGCTATTGTGTAAGTATTACTTCCTTTGTGCGTTTATACAAGTATAACTTCCTATGTGCGTCTATACAAGTATTACTTCCTATGTGATTTTGTGGAAGTATTACTTACTATGTGCGTTTATACAAGTATAACTTCCTATGTGCGTCTATACAAGTATTTCTTCTTATGTGCTTTTGTGGAAGTATTACTTCCTTTGTGCGTTTATACAAGTATAACTTCCTATGTGCGTCTATACAAGTATTACTTCCTTTGTGCTTTTGTGGAAGTATTACTTCCTTTGTGCGTTTATACAAGTATGACTTCCTATGTGCGTCCATACAATCATTTCTTCCTATTTGCGTTGATACACTTATTTTTTTTAATGTACGTTGATACTAGTATTACTTCGCATGTGCGTTTGCAGAAATATAACTTCCCATGTGCGTTTGTAGAAGTATTACTTCCTATGTAAGTCTATACAAGTATTACTTCCTATGTGCATTGATACACTTATTTTTTTATGTGCGTTGATACTAGCATTACTTCCCATGTGCGTTTGTAGAAGTATTACTTCCCATGTGCGTTTGTAGAAGTATTACTTCCTATGTGCGTTGATACACTTATTTTTTATGTGCGTTGATACTAGTATTACTTCCAATGTGCGTTTGTAGAAGTATTACTTCCTATGTGCGTTGATACACTTATTTTTTTTTATGTGAGTTGGTACTAGTATTACTTCCCATGTGCGTTTGTAGAAGTATTACTTCCCATGTGCGTTTGTAGAAATATTACTTCCTATGTACGTTGATACACTTATTTTTTTTTATGTGCGATGATACTAGTATTACTTCCCATGTGCGTTTGTAGAAGTATTACTTCCTATGTGCGTCTATACAAGTATTACTTCCTATGTGCGTTGATACACTTATTTTGTTATGTGCGTTGATACTAGTTTCACTTCCCACGTGCGTTTGTAGAAGTATTACTTCCCATGTGCGTTTGTAGAAGTATTACTTCATATGTGCGTTGATACATTAATTTTTTTATGTGCGTTGATACTAGTATTACTTCCCATGTGCGTTTGTAGAAGTATTACTTCCTATGTGCGTTGATACACTTATTTTTTTATGTGCGTTGATACTAGTATTACTTCCCATGTGCGTTTGTAGAAGTATTACTTCCTATGTATGTTTGTAGAAGTATTACTTCCTATGTGCGTTGATACACTTATTTTTTTATGTGCATTGATACTAGTATTACTTCCCATGTGCGTTTGTAGAAGTATTACTTCCTATGTGCGTCTATACAAGTATTACTTCCTATGTGCGTTGATACACTTATTTTGTTATGTGCGTTGATACTAGTTTCACTTCCCATGTGCGTTTGTAGAAGTTTTACTTCCCATGTGCGTTTGTAGAAGTATTACTTCCTATGTGCGTTGATACACTTATTTTTTTATGTGCGTTGATACTAGTATTATTTCCCATGTGCGTTTGTAGAAGTATTACTTCCTATGTGCGTTGATACACTTATTTTTTTTATGTGAGTTGGTACTAGTATTACTTCCCATGTGCGTTTGTAGAAGTATTACTTCCCATGTGCGTTTGTAGAAATATTACTTCCTATGTACGTTGATACACTTATTTTTTTTTATGTGCGATGATACTAGTATTACTTCCCATGTGCGTTTGTAGAAGTATTACTTCCTATGTGCGTCTATACAAGTATTACTTCCTATGTGCGTTGATACACTTATTTTGTTATGTGCGTTGATACTAGTTTCACTTCCCACGTGCGTTTGTAGAAGTATTACTTCCCATGTGCGTTTGTAGAAGTATTACTTCCTATGTGCGTTGATACATTTATTTTTTTATGTGCGTTGATACTAGCATTACTTCCCATGTGCGTTTGTAGAAGTATTACTTCCTATGTGCGTTGATACACTTATTTTTTTTTATGTGCGTTGATACTAGTATTACTTCCCATGTGCGTTTGTAGAAGTATTACTTCCTATGTATGTTTGTAGAAGTATAACTTCCTATGTGCGTTGATACACTTATTTTTTTATGTGCGTTGATACTAGTATTACTTCCCATGTGCGTTTGTAGAAGTATTACTTCCTATGTGCGTCTATACAAGTATTACTTCCTATGTGCGTTGATATACTTATTTTTTTATGTGCATTGATACTAGTATTACTTCCAATGTGCGTTTGTAGAAGTATTACTTCTCATGTGCGTTTGTAGAAGTATTACTTCCTATGTGCATTGATACACTTATTTTGTTATGTGCGTTGATACTAGTTTCACTTCCCATGTGCGGTTGTAGAAGTTTTACTTCCCATGTGCGTTTGTAGAAGTATTACTTCCTATGTGCGTTGATACAGTTATTTTTTTATGTGCGTTGATACTAGTATTATTTCCCATGTGCGTTTGTAGAAGTATTACTTCATATGTGCGTCTGTACAAGTATTACTTCCTATGTGCTTTGATACACTTATTATTTTTATGTGCGTTGATACAAGTATTACTTCCAATGTGCGTTTTTTGAAGTATTGCTTAAAAAATTAGTCACTACAATACAAAGCCCTGAAAAAAAAGAAAGAAAAAGAGAACTAAACTTTTATTTCTGCCTCCTTCATCTATCCGGAGTTTTCAAGAGCGACAATAGTGGTGCGAGTCCTATAGTACACCAGCATGTAGATCTAAGCAACACTTGATGTCAAGTCCAACGTTACTGCCGGGCCATCATTAGCCAATGTGAATAGTTACTCCTTCAGGGCTTCCCAGTGTTCAACCTGCGCATAACTGCACACCGGACCCATAACTGCACACTGGACCCTCAAGTGTACGCAATACCAAGAACGAAGAAGAAGAAGAAGAAGAAGAAGAAGAAGAAGAAGAAGATGAAGATGAAAAAGAAGAAGAAGAAGAAGAAGAAGAAGGGGGATAAGGAGGAAGAAAAGGTTAAAAAAAACATTAGAAAACACAAACAGATTTTTTTTCTTGGAATTGTTTATATCAGACGATAATAACCAATTACTTTTTTTAAAAAAAAACAACAACATTTTTAGAGCTAAAAATTAACGCTGCATTGACCTGCCTACTGTGTTGAACCGAAATTAGTAAAGTATGGCGAAGTGCGTATTTTTTAAATTTCATTGTAATTTTCACGTCGCTGTACATTTCACGCAACACCGACATTGTTTACAAATGGAAACCGGTGCCCAAGACATGAATCATCCTAATTTTTCTATCGTTTACTAGTTCACTTTGTGGACCTCTACCACTTGCGATGGGAAAGTTGTTCAGCAAAAGAAAATCATCAAAAAACAAGTAAGTTTAAACAAAAATATACTGTAAAATCGTCTATGAAATTGAAGGTTGCTTCATCAAAAACTGCATGTCACAGATAGGGCCTACAGTAGACAAAGAAAGTTGTCTGAAGTGAGTTACCTTCTCCTTTAACCAATGTCACAGTCACCATGATGAACGATACAAAACATTGCGTAGCATTGTCATTCTTCTCTCAACTTTGGTTCCAGTGAGCTAGTTATCAGTTACTTGCAGAAATGGGTGTGCTGGAGTACAGATAGGGCCTACAGTAGACAAAGAAAGTTGTCTGAAGTGAGTTACCTTCTCCTTTAACCAATGTCACAGTCACCATGATGAACGATACAAAACATTGCGTAGCATTGTCATTCTTCTCTCAACTTTGGTTCCAGTGAGCTAGTTATCAGTTACTTGCAGAAATGGGTGTGCTGGAGTACTGGTTAACCTTCTATGATCCTAAGAAAGAGAGGGAGAAAGAGTGGTTAGGTTGAATTACTGTGGTTTCATCAACCTACTGGTTCATCTACCTTAATTGATATAGTGAGCCATAAGTGGTTTTGTCTACCTTATTTTATGTAAAGGGGATTGGTTGTTTCGTCTACATTATTATACGTGTCATACATGGTTAATCAAAGTTATATATATAATTAGCAGTTTGAGTTAGCGTGTGACAAAAGTCTGTAGAACAGTGTTGTCTTTATTTAAAAGCCATTTTTTTTTGAATCAGCAATGTTGATGATCTATATTGGTTAATGTTTTGCCTAAAATTGTTTTAATTTTTGATAAAAAATATAAAAGAATATTGAATATTTTATTGATTTGTTACTTTTCAATGACATACTTGATTACATATAATTATAGCCCAGTTCATTCAACATACTATAACTGGTTCTCACCTAATCATAATTGTCAGTCTATATTGGATTATCACACCTGGTTGATTTGCATGTCACATAACACTATACTAAATCAAGTTAGACAAAACCACTACCTGTTTTCAACACAAAACTAAGGTAGGCAATGTTGTATGGTGTTTAGCGTCGCTTTCAACAATTTTTCAGTCATATCGCAACGGTGTCTACTTGAGATAGTATTCTAAGCGCTGTCACACTGGAGTATCTTGCCGCAGACACATGGTATGATACCCCACCCAGTCACATTATACTGACACCGGGCCGACCAGACCTAGAACTCTCCTCTAAATGCTGAGCGTCAAACGAGGAAGCTTCTAGTACCATTTTTAAAGTCGGGTATGACCCGGACGGGGATTGAATCCAAGACCTTCCGCATACAAATGGTTTAGGATTGAATCAGTTAAATAATGACCGACAAGCAATTAAGCATATTATCTACATCCCAGTTCTTCGGGCCGAGTGGTCTTTAGTCACTGCCTCAAGATCACTAACCTCTCACTGATAAAGTTGTAGGTTTGGGTCTCGATCCCTCAAAAAACTTTATGTGAGAAAGTTTGCCAGTTATTAGAGGAAGGATGGTGGTTCTTCTTAGAATGATTCTGAGGTCTTCCTCCACCAAAAAATTAAATCTTAATTATGACCCCCACCCTAAAAAACCAAAAAAAAACTCGAAAGAACATCTACATAATATGTCACTTTAATCACAATTGATTATTATGTCTTAGTGCGCAAATGTTAAAAATGGAAAGTTTATAGAAGATTGGAAAGGTAGAAGAAAAGGTTGAGGATAGAAGAACAAGTGTAACAGCATTTTCTGTCCTTGATCACAGAATAATCTGGCAGCAAAGAGATTCGACCTCAATCAGCAAAGCTCTATGTCTTCACTTGACTAACTTGCAGTCAGTGTATAGATTGATTGATTTATTAATGATGTGTATATGAAATATTTTAAGGCCCCCCCCCCACCGGTAGGAGCTTTTGATTGATCGATTGAATATTTAGCGTCATTTTTATGCCATCGAGGGCTAACAGATGATCAGTTAACCTAACCACTGTTTCCTTGGATTAACCAGTACTCGAGCACACCCCGTCTCCGCAAGTAACTGATAACTTTCCCACTTGAATTAGTGGTGAGAGACGAATGATAATGAGACACAATGTCGTATATCAATCATCACGGAGACTGTTGCTGGACGGGGGATTCAAACTCACGACCACTGGATTGATAGTCAGACGCGTAACTGACTGAGCTAATCGGGCCCGACCACCGGTAGGAGCTACAAACAGAATTGGAGGCGGGGCTAACAAACAGCCTACAAGTTTACAACAGTTATTTGGTAATACTCATTCCCAATGTAAACTGTAACTACCAGTATAGCCATGGAGAATACAACATGCTGCAAATAAATACCAATAGCGTAATTTCTGACTAAGAATCTGAATTTTTTGTATACAGTTGTTAACTTTTTAATTGATATCATTGTAGTAAATATAAGCAACAGTGTTCATTGAAATAAAAATAAATACATTTCTGTAGAACAGAGTTATGGAAGGTGTTTTCGTGTTTGTTTATAACATTTCAATTTTCGGCCAAGTAAATGTTCATAAAAATAATCTCATCAAAGAAAGTTTCATTTACGTCTCACTACACAGTTACGCCTCTTTTTTCCCACAGTAGAAAGATTCTTACTCTAAAAAAAAAAGGACTATGTACTTTGGTTATGAAATATTTTCAAAATGGATCATAGTGGTTGTGATTTCTTGCTGCAGATGAGTAGAGCAAACGTTGGCTTAGCATATACTGCAATAAGACATCACTGGTGTAAAAAAATGTGACTTTAATAGGATTTCAACATTTGCATGTATTTATGAGCATTTGAGGACTTCTTTTTTTAAAAAAGCTCAGGGCGTCACCAAAGTGGACAACCTACCAGTTATTGTACATTTTTTTGTGTGTATACATTCCTGCTATGAAAAAAAAAAACTTTAAAAAAATTCTATGTGGAATTCTTTTTTTACCAGTGAAATCCTAGACCTTATTTTATATAGAACAGAGAACAAAATTCAACTGTGACGTGAGACCTTTACCAAAACGTAGATAAAAAAATACTGGAATATATAAATGTTTTTAAATGCAGGAGTTTGGCATCTGCCTAAATATGTAAGAAAAAAAGCAACTTTAGACCATTGAACCTTGAGCAAGATTGAAATTAGTTGTGTTTAGAAACAAACACATGGTTAATACCCAATCATCTCAGACCAACCATATGGCACAAAGTGTTTTAAATTGAAGACTGTGATATAAGAAATGTATAAACAATAAAATAAAATTTAATTGCCAAACAACAAATTTAAAAGTTGTTTACAAAAGGAAATTATCATAAAATACAGGATTCGAAACAATGCTCAACCAAGGTTAGTGTGAATGATTTTTTATTCCCATCCGAATAAAAAAGTATGTACCGGGTATGACTGCATATAAGATTAGCCATGAATTGTAATCATTTATTTATAAATGAAAAAGGCTAAAAAAGTCTTAAAAATCAAATTTTCTAGCAGACAACAGAACAAATCTGACAGTGAAAAATCACTTTTGTAACCAAGATAAAAGTTCATATTTTCAGGAATGAAGAAACATAATTATATGGTAGGACATTTCTGCCAAGTTTTAGATTGGTTTGTTCAGTGATTTTCTTTTAAATTATTTTAAACCTCTGATGTTACAATGTATCAATTTACTGTATAGAACAACATTGCTCATCTAGGTGCTTATGTCCCTTTTATACTTTTTATCTGTCTTTAAGGTACCAAGTGTCACCTACATTATAATCACAAGTGTCTATGTAAAATATAACATAATAACCTTCTTAATGTACTGACATTTGCAGAAATAAGTGGACTTACTAGTGATTAAGATAGACCTTTAGGGCAAAATGAATTAAAACCAGCCCCTGTGATTCAAATCATGTAAATTTTATTTTTAAGTTGGCAAGGCAAGAAAAAAATAACATACACTCTAGAAGAGCTTTTGAAGTGATAATGAGCTTTGACAAAAATTTGTTGAGCAGTGTTTTCAAACATATTCTCAAGCTTGCCTAATTGTGGCAAGGTAATGTGGTTTGATGCCATCCTTATGAGGGGTTGTAAAACCGTCGGTCACATAAAAACAGATCAAGGTACCAGTGTAGATGTAAAGAACATCTGTGTTAATCAGTGATGTAAGAGCCGAAACATTTTCAATCCTTGAAAACAACACTGTATAGCAGTATTGTAACTATATAGATAAATAGATAGCTTGTATGTTTCACATCCAAGATAGAAGAGTCAAAATATTAGCATGTGCAGGTTTCTCCTTAGGGAGGAATGCAAGGGCTAGGGTAAGAGTGCGTAAACACCTTCAACACATTTTCAAGCGCTGTGTAAGGCATGCACTCATTGAAATACATTTCACTAGTAAACTTGTATTAATCAGTTTGTCATATTTAGTATTTTTTATTATAGGCATTAAAATGAGATAAGATATGTAAAGGAAAATAATGATTTAGAGGATTGATTGATTGATTGAATATTTAGCGTCGTTTTTATGCCATCGAGGGCTAACAGACAATCAGTTAACCTAATCACTGTTTCCTGGGATTAACCAGTACTTGAGCACACCCCATCTCCGCAAAAAACTGATAACTTTCCCACTTGAATCAGTGGTGAGAGATCAATGATAATGAGACACAATGTCGTATACCAATCATCACGGAGACTGTTGCCAAGCGGGGGATTCAAACTCATGACCCCTGGATTGATGGTCAGATGCGTAACAGATTGAGCTAATCAGCCTGGCTGATTTAGAGGAAAGCAAACTTTTGCAAAATTTTGTTAAAGAATTAAAGCGCTAAGAAAATTCCATTTCTGATAGTCAAGTGCTTGGGTGCAGCTGTGCTTAAATGGGCCGTGGAGAAGCCTGATACATGATATTGTGTGTTTATATTATTCATCAGTTACAAATTGATTATTAAATTCAATTATTTCAGCACTGACGGCTTTGACAGTCTAGAAGCAGCAGTTTCATCTTCCAAGAACAGGAACCAGAACATGGACAGATATGGCAGAGACGGGTACCGCCAAGAGCAGATAGTCAGCTCTCATTCTCCAGTGCATACAGATTCGGTAGTCAGTCTGGCAAGGATCCAACCTGGACTGTGCATATCAGGCAGCAAAGATAAGGTGATTGTGAACCATTCTATTCTTAACCCTTTACTCCATAGATACACGTTTTCCCCAACCAATCACAGAAGGCCTTTGAAAACAGTGCAGGAAGAGTTCAGATTGTTGTAACGAGCAATCTGAACACTTCCTGCACTGTTTTCCACTCGGTCAGTTAATACAAACATAATTCCCCAAACAATTCAAAAGCCTTCTATATAAGGTGTCCAAAGGTGTCTGTATTAAAGGTGTCCAAAGGTGTCTATATGAATTTTGCAATAGTCTTGCCTATGGTACTGAATAAGGATATCTGATATAGATATATATTATTTTATTTTAGCATGATTGTCAAGTAAACTTATAGTTTATATGAATCACTATCAAGTCTGTTTCCAGGGTTGAACCAGTACTGAGTCTGAGTGTTTGTTTTTTTAGGGGCCAGGCCCCAGTTTCACTAAACTTCTCAACTTGAGATTTTCCTCAACTCAAATATTTGAAAGGCTATAACTTCATTAAATTCATCATTTTACATTTTATTCTTTACCAATAAGAACATGTGTGCTGTGACTTCATTTCAGTGTGACTATTTATTACATTATGTATTAAAGAAGCAGTTTAGAGAACTTGATTCTTTTTTAGTTGAGGAAAATCTCAGTCTAGGATGTTTAGTGAAACCAGCCCCTGGTCAAACCTGGGATCGAACACGTTAATTGTTTTTTGAGTGGCTGGCGTTGTATCTACTACATTTTCACACATACTAGATATCCTCAATTTTTATTTTGACATTTATTCAGAGGTTTACAAATGGATAAAACACAATATAACAATCAACCTATGAGCTGAAATGAGAGAGAAAGATTCTTGGCTACCAGTCAAAATCTAGTCAAAATGGGGTGTGAGAGATAAGATGTTTGTAGGCAAGATAACAAATCTTTAACGACTACGGTATGAGAATATTCAAGCCTCAAGTCAAAGTCAAAGCAAATAATTTTACATAACCTCACTAATGTATTCTTCAGCCCTTAAGTTAGACTGTGTAATTACCATAATACTGCTTCATTTTATCTGTACTGTTCATGTAAGTAAAAAAGACATCTTAAAATCATACACGTATGCTGACATCCTTATTTTTACATAATCATTAACATTATATTACTGTTTTCTACCACAAATTCAGCCAAGTGTGACTTGCTCAGTCGGTAACAGATCTGACTAACAATCCAGGGTTTGCATGTTCGAATGCCTATCAGGTCATAGTCTCTATGATGATTGGTTATGAAATTTGTTTTATGGAATGAATGAATGAATGGCGTTTTACGGCACATCGACACATAAATAGGTCATTTTGTGTGCGCAAAGATTAAATGACGTGATGATGACAAAAATATAATAAATAAATATGGTTAAAATTTTATAAAAACTACTTACCAATAAATAAATGAAAATTATTTACAAATAAATAAATGAAAAGGACAATTAACTGAACAAGGTCAATAATATAGTAATATTATAATTGGTACTAAAAATGATTAAAAAGCTTAACCTCTTTAAGAAAACCAAATATATGTGTAATATCAATTTTATCAAATAACTCATCCATACTGTCGACTCTGTAGTACTTTTCTCGCATTGGAGAAAGGTCCACACAGTCGACCAGTATGTGCTTCACAGAAAGCGGTGCAAAACAGTGCACACACGTTTTTAAAGATATGAATGTGTACAGCGTGTATGCTTAATTCTACACCAAGCTTGTTTTATGGTCATGAGTCTCCCTACTGTGAATATGTGGGGAAGTAGTCAGTGACTTGCAGAAATTTATAGGTGTGTCTAGTATTTGTTAACATCCTATCAGATCCCTGGAATTATGATAAGGTGTACTAATCAAAATAATGTTAAAAAATAAGATGAAAACACCTCAATGTCACCCTATCAATCTACATGACAAATGCAAGTTGTAACATTTTTGGTAGGCATGAATTTAAATTATTTGCTGTGGATGTCCTTATTGACCATGTAGCTTTATTATAGATGCAATTCATCTCTCTGTAGGGTTGAAGTAAAAACTATGCGCACATAAAATGAATCTTATTTTTGGCAAATTCTGAAAATCCTGATGTAGTTCCCTTAAGTTAACATACTTGTTTAACACTCTAGCAGTGGTATAACTTGTAAGTATAATGTTAAGATAATGATCTTCCATGTTACAAATATTTTCTGTATATATAAAATCTGGCTACATTTTCTGTGTACATTTTCTATATACATTTTCTGTATATATTTTCTGTGTACATTTTCTGTGTACATTTTCTGTGTACATTTTCTATATACATTTTCTGTGTACATTTTCTGTGTACATTTTCTGTGTACATTTTCTATATACATTTTCTGTGTACATTTTCTGTGTACATTTTCTATATACATTTTCTGTGTACATTTTCTATATACATTTTCTGTGTACATTTTCTGTGTACATTTTCTGTGTACATTTTCTGTATACATATTTTCTGTGTACATTTTCTGTATACATTTTCTGTGTACATTTTCTATATACATTTTCTGTATATATTTTCTGTATACATTTTCTGTGTACATTTTCTATATACATTTTCTATATACATTTTCTGTGTACATTTTCTGTATACATTTTCTGTGTACATTTTCTGTGTACATTTTCTATGTACATTTTCTATATACATTTTCTGAAACTTTTTCTATATACATATTTGAATGGTTTATGTTTTCAGACATTGGTGTTATATGATTACCACAATCACAAACTGGAGGACAGGTGGACAGGGCACGACCGAGAGATCACCAAGGTTAGTATACACAATTTTATATACGACCATATTGAGAAACTGGAGGACAGGTGGACAGGGCACGACCAAGAGATCACCAAGGTTAGTATGCACAATTTTATATACGGCCATATTGAGAAACCGGAGGTCAGATGGACAGGGCACGACCGAGAGATCACCAAGGTTAGTATGCACAATTTTATATACGGCCATATTGAGAAACTGGATGAACTGAAAATTGATCATAATTGTGTAGATTAATTTACAAATTATCTGTTTGTGTACAGAAACACTATATCAAATACACAATGTTACAGTCTAGAATTATCAAATACACAATGTTACAGTCTAAAGTTTAAATACCAGTATAACACACACTCTGAATGCCTTGTAAGAATGATACAATTAATCATTTTCATTGTTTTTAGTAGATTTATTTAGACAAAAAATGCACTGAGTTTGATTTTATTTGGCCTTCATATTTTTGTCATTTAATGGTGATTGGTAGCAAAGATTAGGTGAACCATTCTATTCTTAAAACTTTGATTGGTCAGTGAAAAGTGTATGTGTCTTAGATGCCGCCTTTGTGAGTATACAGTCACATTACCAACATCATTGTTCATTGACTAATGGTGGTTTGTACAGAGTCCAGAGAATTCAACTTGTCAATAAATAGAGATCACTGATTTCTTGCATACTGGACATGGATTTTCACATATTTTTACTGGGTATGGAATTCCATCCTACACCCACTTAGCATGCTTATCCTACTCTCGTCGCGCTATGACGTAACGCCATATAACGCATTCATTCATATATACCTCCCACTATGACATGTTCAAGTTACAGTTGTATGCAAGAAAAAGTATCTTTTATGGGGGTTTGGTTGCGAATGCAGAGCCTTGGTACAGCCAAAACAATTATACCTCCGGAGTCCTGACAGAATTTTCCATCCACATCTCAAACCCATGACACATACTTATATTCTGTACATGTTGCTAAGTTACTGTTATCATTAAAACTTAACAGATATAGCACTCTCGGTAATTTATATCTGCATTTATCTGTATAAAAAATCGTTAATTTTCATTCCATTTTTCACCCTGTTGTGGCCACTATTCATTATAAATTTGATATAAACATGATTTATGTGTATGGGCTGGATATACTTGAATAAAACATTTATCATTTTCAATAAGTGGGTATTAATCTAAGAAATAATTGTGAAGTAAACCTTTTTTTAATTTTTGCTTACATGAGTTTTATTAAGAAATCAGACATGGACATAATAAAGTTATATCTGGCAGGTCATTTTATCGGTGCTTCATTTTTCTTATTATCAGGTTTGCTATGGGACACATTGTCGTGGTATATTCAGTGCCTCACGTGACAAGACAGTGAAGTTATGGCAGAGAGGCCATGCCCAAGCAGTAAGGCAGTACAACGGTCATGATCTGGTTGTCTCTGCCATCGACGTGAATCAAGGTTGGATTTCTTTGCTTTTCTCTGACTGAAACATAGAGATCATATTGCTTATACCCAATTTACTTTACATATGTGTTGACTCTTCTGTCACTAAATTCAACAATCATTACTACTTCTCATTTCTTCATAAAACTATGACAATGGAGCAATGGAGTGGTAAATGTGGCAGTTTTTTGACAAGTTGGCGATGGTATAACCCAGTCCTGTAATTTTTTATGAAAAGAAGTTGAAACGAGGTTTAATGCCCTTTTTAGTTCATAATTCCACTTATTCTTCCACACACAAATAGTAAACATTCAGGATTGAACCCACAACCTCATTAGTGAATGGTCAGTGGTCATTAGACAACAGTCACCTAGACCACTTGAGGATGGAGAACCCCGCTACTTTTGTATACAGGAAGAATAAGTTGATAAAACCTATATATAAAACCAGTTTTTGAGCGAAACATAGTGAATACACAGTGACCTAGATAAAGTTCATTTTAGTGTAGTTTATACTAATTCATTTCAGCTCGATTGCGATGAAAGCTCAGAGCTTACATGAACTGCTCTTGAGTCCGCTTCCTCGGTAGAATCGGTACTGAGTGTTGTTTTATGAGAGCTTTGGGTCAAACTGGGGATCAACCTGCAACCTCTGGCATGAGCAGCCAACACTATCCATTACATTATCGCCAGTTCTTTTTATCCTCATGGTTTAGCTAAATACCATTTTGTTTACAAAAAATTGTATAAAATCTACACTTTACTTTATAAATTTGGGATAAAAACAACACAGTATCCTTAAAGTGAGGGGTAAATTACTCCCTCTGCATTAAATTTGATCACTGTTTTTTAAAAAGACTTGTTAAAATAAATTGATTTTATATTTTATAAAAGGCAAATAAAATCAAAGTAAGTATACCTAATTTAAATAATATTATGTTCAAAGTTAACTTATTTTTAATATGAATAAATAGTATAGGATATAGATCTGAATTGTTTAATGTACTGATTGTAATGGATTTTTGAGACCCTATAGATCATAATTATGCCACAGGCTCAAAATATGAAGATAGTATGTAATAATACCCCAACCTTTTTTTGCATTAACTTACACTTAACCCCATATGAAAACATTATTGAAGGGTCTTTAGTCTTTACTGTATCAGACTTATAATGAACACCGAGTCTGTGCAAATAGACTCACTGTTCTTTTCTTTGTTGGTCAATATTGTATCTGCTGACTTGTGGAGTCTCCATCCTCCATCTATCTGGAGGCATATACTGTACATGTATATATAACAACACCTGGTTCTGATATTTGAACTAAAATTGGTTAAGAACAACTAAAATTGGTTATAAACCGACAGTAACTGGTGATTTTAGAATCCTTGTTGATAGGTATTTAACATGATTTAATAAAAAAATGCACACACACAAACATTCCCTCATACCTGTTTAAGTATAATTTAGGAATTTGATAACTTATAGGGAATGTTGATGAAACTGCAGTATGTCTCTGATGTGTCACATGACAGTATGATTGAATGTATTTCAGATAACACCTGGTTATGTAGCGGTTCTCGTGACAATACACTGAAGTTATGGGATGTAGAAACGGGTGAATGTCTGCTAGAAAATAGAACATCCAGAAACCTAGTAAGTTTTCCTGTCCTCCATTAATAACAGCATCCAACCTTGGATCAGGGGATGGTGTGTTTGATCCTAAAATCCTAAAAATTGGGAATTACAAAAATCGTTTTTCTTCAGAACCGATCAGTCAAATTTGTTCATATTTGACATAAATTATCCCTATGTGTAGGGATTTGAATGAAGATGAAGAATTTAGAATATTTATTCAATTTTGAATTCTGAAGCATCATCTGGTGATAGGAAATAAGATTTGGTTCAATTAGGAGAATTGACTTTCCATAAGGGGCCAGGTTGGGTAATAAAAGGTTAAAATAGGAAATTTTCAAAAATCTTCTTCTCAGCAAACGGTCAGTCAAAAAGTTGATATTTGATATAGATCATCCCACTGATTGTGGGTTTAAATTTTGTATAAATCAAGGGGCTTGTATTTATAGGGGACCTTGTGGGAAAACAGAAAATTCTATTTTTTTTTCATTCATTTGGGCAAAATTATTATTCAATTTTAGTTCTGTAGCATCCTCTAGTCATAAAAAATAAGATATGGTTCAATAAGAAGAATTGACTTTCAATAAGGGGCCAGGGTGGGACAAAATAGGGTTAAAATAGAAAATTTTCAAAAATTTCTTCTCAACAACCGGTTTGTCAAATTTGTTCATAATTGATATAGATTATCCCAGTGAGTATGGGTTTAAAGTTTGTTCAAATGAAGGGGTTTGTATTGATAGGGGCCTGTAAGGGGACTTTGAGTTTTATATAGGAATACTATGGGAAAACGGAAAAAAGATAAGATTTTGTTCAATATTGCGAAAGGGGTCAGGTCTGTTAAATTTGTTCATATTTGATATAAATTATCCCTATGATTAAGAGTTCTATGTTTGTATAAATCGAGGGGCATTCATAATTGATATAGATTATCCCAGTGAGTATGGGTTTAAAGTTTGTTCAAATGAAGGGGTTTGTATTGATAGAGGCCCTGTAAGGGGACTTTGAGTTTTACATAGGAATACATTGGGAAAATGTAAAATACTCATTTTTGGTCCATTTGTGTAAATATGTTGTTCAATTTGAGATCTAAAGCATTGTCTAGTAACAGTAAATTTGATTTTTTTCATTAACAAAGAGGACTGAATTTCAATAAGGGGCCAGGGGGTGGGGGGAGCAATATGGTTAAAATTGGTAATTTTTATAAATCTTCCTCTCAATAACCTTTCTGTCAAACCTGTTCATAATATGATATAAATTATCCTTACATCAACAATGGATTGAAGATTCTGCAAATCAAGGGGCCGGGATATATAGGGAATATTCACATCCATGTGTATAAAATACTTCTATTTAAAATAAAGCATTTCTGCTCATAACAAATCCCTAAGAGTGGGTGATTGAAGTTTGACAAAGGGGCTGGGATGTATAAGGGTTCTGTATGGGGACTACCGGTATATATATTTTTTTACAGATGAACGGTATGGGAATTTAAAGTACATGTATTTCCTTTTCATAACAATTAACTTTTTGTTCAGTATGGGTGTGGTAGGGGTAGTTATCCATAAGTTGACCCCCAAGGAGGATTAATATTGTGAAATTTCAAAAAATGCTATGGTCACTATGAGCCAGTAGAGCATCCTCAGGCCCTCTTGTGTCTCTTGTTTAGAAAATCAACTGTGTATGATAACAAAAAGTCGTGTGGGCTCACTACCCTATTGTATATTTATTACTGACACATAAATAATAAATGAAATCAGACAGTAACTTGACCTTTGTTCTGTAATTTATCTACAGGTCACCGATGTCAAGTTTGTTCCTGATTCTAATATATTGGTACAGACTGGGGAGGATAAAGAAGTCCGGTAAATATTCTACTTTCTGTTTAGTTAAGCAAGTAGTATAGAAAATAGATTTTTACATTTATCATCAGTTAAACAATTAATATTTTTAATGGATCGTGATACCCTACAATGCAAACTAACTGCAATAACATTTAAAATGCACAATCAAGATTATTAGCATAAAAATAAATTATATAATGTCCATTTATGAATTCTATTTATTTATTTTATTATCATTATTTAGTTCTAAACAAAATTATTTTTATAAAATTTTGTTTATTTAATTCTATTTCTATTGTCTTTATGGAATAAATATCTTATTTATGTGAACTATTGTTAAATTTTGTGTAACTATGTCATGTCAACCGAATAATTTCCAAAGTTTAAGTGTCTCGTAGGTCAAACAAATGGTTGGATATACATGTAGAAGTTTTATGAAGGATTATACATATGTATTATATTTGTAACTTTTATATGTGACACTATAATAAAATATTGATGTTGGTGTATCGTTATACACAGCATCATTTATATTTAACGAAAATAAATCTGCTTTTATTTTTTCACACGTAAATTTAACTAAAAATATTTTTGATAACAGACATGTATTTTCATCTTTTTGCAAAAAGTCATTTGTTTACATTTTTACTTGATACCTTCTGCATTTCCAGTTGGGAACCTTATATAGATTTCTTAGAAATTATCAAAGACAGGATAGCATATACTTTGAAATATGTAATACATTTTTTGCCTGTGACTCCTAGAGATTTGTAATGGAAATAAAACAAATAATTCCTCAGTCAGAATTATTTCCCTTTAGCCAGATTTTAGGAACTTTATGGCATAATAGTTATATTAGATATGTAAACTGCCCATGTGCGATTTCATGTGCTACATAAGAAGGTATATCCCTTGTATACTTAATACCGCAATATACCTATTACCGCTATTGCCCGTATAATAACAATCTGGGAAGACCTGCCCAAAGCTCCAACTTCCGTTAGCGTCGACATTTGTTTGCATTTTGTATCAGCAACTGTTTATTACACAGCATACTTAAGTAACCTTATTACTGTTTGTTATTGACACCATTCTTTACATGGTTGAAAAAAATTTAGAATCGCGGTATAAGGTATGACCAGTATACGTTCATAGCAAGACTGAATTCATCAGTTATAATCAGTATCTAACAGATGCCATTTGAAGTGATTTTGACCTGGATGGGAACTACATATATTTGTTATATATTACAGATTATTTGGCACGTGTACCATGACTATATCCCATAATATCCAAAGTTACCAGTATATACAGATGTGATGTGGTGTCCCAGATGTGAACTACATAACTCTACATTTGTTATAGATTATTTTACACGTGCACCATGACTATAGCCTACGGCAGTATATACAGATGTAATGTGGTGTCTTAGATGTGAACTACATAACTCTACATTTGTTATATATTTCCGATTATTTTACACGTGCACCATGACTATAGCCTATGGCAGTATATACAGATGTGGTGTCCCAGATGTGAACTACATAACTCTACATTTGTTATATATTATAGATTATTTTACACGTGCACCATGACTATAGCTTATGGCAGTATTTACAGATGTAATGTGGTGTCTCAGATGTGAATTACATAAGTCTACATTTGTTATATATTTAAGATTGTTTTACACGTGCACCATGACTATAGCCTATGGCAGTATATACAGATGTGGTGTGGTGTCCCAGATTGGAACTACATAACTCTACATTTATTATATATTACAGATTATTTGACATGTGCACCATGACTATAGCCTACAGCAGTATATACAGATGTGGTGTGGTGTCCCAGATTGGAACTACATAACTCTATATTTATCATATATTACAGATTATTTGACACGTGCACCATGACTATAGCCTACAGCAGTATATACAGATGTGATGTGGTGTCCCAGATTGGAACTACATAACTCTATATTTATCATATATTACAGATTATTTGACACGTGCACCATGACTATAGCCTACAGCAGTATATACAGATGTGATGTGGTGTCCCAGATTGGAACTACATAACTCTACATTTATTATATATTACAGATTATTTGACATGTGCACCATGACTATAGCCTACAGCAGTATATACAGATGTGATGTGGTGTCCCAGATTGGAACTACATAACTCTACATTTGTTATATATTACAGATTATTTGACACGCGTACCATGACTATAACCCACAATTTCCCACGCAAGCAGTACATACAGATGTGTTGTGACGTGGGCCCGGATGGAAACTACTGCCTGACGTGTAGCAACGGGTTTGGCGGGAATGGTTGTGAAGCCACTGTAAGTGAATAATCCTGATTGTATATAGTTGATACATCTGTGGTCATTTACAGCAATAAACCAAGATAAATGTTTATCTCACCACTATCTAGCAAAAGTGCTGGAAAATAGAAATCGCATCCTCTCAATGATGTTCTCACACCATGCCCAAGTTAGAGAATATCCATTTATCGTTAGATCAAATGATATCATTATCAAAGAAAATTGTTTATTTGGTACACAAGCGACTGATCTCAGTTGCAGTTTGCTTTTATTTATTTTTACACAATCATGGTTTGCCAGTTCCATTTCATAGCTGACATAATTTAATTGTAAAAATGCTCAAAATGACTGATTAACATGTTTTATAACTTACCAGTACATTTTTAATGGAGAAAATTACCACTGTGATGAAAACTGTATTTAATTTTTAGTTTTAAAAATATACTTGTACATTCATGGAGGTATAATGTAGAAAATGCTCATGTACATGTCTGTGTTAACTGATATTTGTTTGTTGTAATATTTAGCATAAGTTTTATGCCATCAAGTGCTAACAGATGATCAGTTAACTTAACCACTTTTTCCTGGTATCCTGGAAGGTTAACCAGTACTCGAGCATATCCATCTCAACAATAAACTGATTATTTTTGCGCTTGAATCAGCGATGAGAAACAAATGATTGTGAGGCGCAATGTCTTATATCAATTACCACAGAGAATGTGACTGGGTGCCGGTGAAGATTCAAACTCATGTCCCCTAGACCTGGATTGATAGTCAGATGGGCTACTGACTGAGCCAACCCTGGTTAACTGATGTATAATGTTTATGGTCTAGTTTTGAAGCATCGGTCCATATATCGGAGGGTTACAAGTTTTGTTCTCCACGAGTGATGTGTTGTGTCCCTGAGCAAGACACCATATGCCCCTGTGCTTAGTACTGGTTTTATCCAGGAAAACAATGAGCGGGAATGTATAAAGTCATAATAAGTTGTAAATTAATTGGTGCATATTGATTAAATAAAAACAAAAAAGAACATGTTTATATAGTCATCTAGCATTTATAAATGGTTTGTCATTTGTAAGTTTATATTAGAACATTTTATAAAGTACTTACATGTACATATTTCAAAGTAAGTGAACCTATAAATAGACTTTATTTGTTGCATGTAAGTTTGTATCTCATGAATGTAAAAAGATGAGTTCATTCATTATAATCATAATCCCCCTCCCATATTTTTTTCAAAATTGAGCATGACTTCTTATGATAAAGGATGCATCAAACTTTAATGCTTAAATGTATTTTGAAGAAAAGAGGGGTTGGTGTAAATATTATAGAACCCCCAACCCCTAAAAATACTCTTTTATCCCAAGTTTCATATTTTAAATTATAGCTTGATTATCTTCACTGTAATGACAAACTATACTTGAACACATTAATTTTTGTATACATATGTTATGCCAGTTAATGGGACAGCAGAAGTACCAACTACTTGGTGATTCCAAGTGAATTAGTTAGGCTGCATTGTAACATGAGAAATGGAACCAATTTGTGTGGATTTCATGTTCAATTGCGGCATCATAATCTAGTATGTTATATCTTGATAACTTATTTCATCACAAAATATGTCGGAATCAAAACTGACAATTCATGTTTGCATGTTTATGAAATATGATTGACAAATGAAAGGGTCAATGATCTGTCAAGAATGAAAATATTTTGTTTAAATGAATCATTTGTAAGACTGTGACTTAAGTGCAGATATGTGTCATCTAACATTGTGATATTTCAGTTATGGGACTTGAGAACTAGGACTATAGTACAGGAATACAAGGGGCACACAGAGGCTGTGGAGTCGTGTATATTTCTACCTCCCTTAGGAAGAAACCTCATAGCCACTTCATCACGAGATTGTAGTGTCCGAGTGTGGGACAGAGATACAAGAGGTAAGAGAAATACCCATTCATTAGGTTGATTAAATGTTAACTTCTATTGCAGGTTATTGCTTTATGCAGACTTGATAAAAGTGAAAGTAGTAGATAGAATGTCGGCTGTTCATGCAAGGTGCTGTGAGTTTGGTCTCAGGATTGCCTGGCGGCCTCTTATGACAGATGCAATGGGTTTGATCCCAGGATTGCCTGGTGGCCTCTGATGACAGATGCCATAGGTTTGATCCCAGGATTGCCTGATGGCCTCTTATGACAGATGCCATAGGTTTGATCCCAGGATTGCCTGTTAGCCTCTTATGCCAGATGCCTTGGGTTTGATCCCAGGATTGCCTGATGGCCTCTGATGACAGATGCCATAGGTTTGAGAAATGCCTGATGGCCTCTGATGACAGATGCCATAGGTTTGATCCCAGAAATGCCTGATAGCCTCTCATGCCAGATGCCTTGGGTTTGATCCCAGGATTGCCTGATGGCCTCTGATGACAAATGCCATAGGTTTGATACCAGGAATGCCTGATAGCCTCTCATGCCAGATGCCTTGGGTTTGATCCCAGGATTGCCTGATGGCCTCTGATGACAGATGCCATAGGTTTAATGAACTCTCAAGAACATCACTCAATACTGGTTCTGCCTCTGTAACAGACTTGAGAGCAATTCATTAAAACTTAGTCTGCAGTTGAACTCAAATCAACATTACAGTTTAAATAATGATTATGTATAAAAAAGATAAAATACTTATCATAGTTAAAAGAGCAGAAATATTTGGCTGCTTGAGACAGATGGTTTATTAATAAAGTTAATTTCTTTTACTCCTCATGAATACTTAAGTGCTAAATCCTGATTGGCCGGCGTCTCATACATCTTACTATTTCTCCAGCGGGAAACAGTCATATACAATGACATCATGGTCAAGCAGGCAACCATTGTTTAAACTGTTGCTTGTTTACAAAAGATATCATTTTCAAATATATAAATTACTTATAGCACAAAACAAACAATTAAAGGTTTCTTGAACTTTCCATGTTGATAGATAATGTAGGTCATTATATTTATTCAGTCGGACAAAAATTGTGGTTGCTTTGGCAACAAAATAAGTAAAATTACAGATACAAATTGGATTCTGTGGTAACATTTGTGAAACTTGGCATGCGGATAGAGGGAAATAAGGAGATAATGTATGTATTTATTTTTTAGTCGGGCAAAATTATGATTGCTATGGCAACAAAATAAGTAAAATTACAGATACAACCTGGAAATTGGTAGAGGACTTGTGTATTGTTCGCACTACACCAGTGTCTTGTTGCTTATCCTTTAAATTTCCAGAAGTACACATGCACTAGCTTAACTTATGTTGTATTGTTTGTAAAAAATTGACTTTTTGCTACTGCACTGCTTTGCTTGACATAACAAACGTAAGTCAAATGTTGTATGGTTGACTATTTCAGAGTCCATTGCTGTGTGTACCATAAGCTGTTCTGGACCACTGACATCGCTGATTGCGTATGAAGATTGTAGGTATGTATCTGGATAATACACATTATAATTGGAGAAAAAACAGTTTGTATACTTTATGTTTCTTTTCTGCATAATTATATACTTGGCTTTATGGACATTTTTATTGAAATTGATATTTGACTTGGTGTATATGGGGTTCTTTTCTTTTATAATTCTTTGCAATAATGATTCTGAGATGCTGATGAAATCATCTCTCTCTCTCTCTCTCTCTCTCTCTCTCTCTCTCTCTCTCTCTCTCTCTCTCTCTCTCTCTCTCTCTCTCTCTCTCTCTCTCTCTCTCTCTCTCTCTCTCTCTCTCTCTCTCTCTCTCTCTCTCTCTCTCTCTCTCTCTCTCTCTCTCTCTCTCTCTCTCTCTCTCTCTCTCTCTCTCTCTCTCTCTCTCTCTCTCTCTCTCTCTCTCTCTCTCTCTCTCTCTCTCTCTCTCTCTCTCTCTCTCTCTCTATATATACAGTGTAAATTAGCACTACACGTCAATTTAGGGAACCAGGCAGTTTATACATTTGCTGTTAAATGGTACTGAGCACAGCCCAGGCATTGCAAGTTTGTTGATCCATACACATGTAACAGGAAACTTCACCTCAAAGAAGATTCCAGGGTGTGTACTGTGGAGATCTTATTAATTAAGTCACTTACTAAACATAGACATGTTTAAAATCACACTTTAAGTTTGAATATCACTGTACCAGTATATTACAGAACTGGTATATCACAGTACCAGTATATCACAGTACTGGTATACCACTGTACAAGTATATCTCAGTACCAGTTGACCATTGTACCGGGATACCACTGTACTAATATATCTCAGTACCAGTATACCAATGTACCGGGATATCACAGTACCGGTTTACCACTGTACTAGTATATCTCACTACCAGAATACCATTGCACCAGGATATCACAGTGACGGTATACCACTGTACTAGAATATCTCAGTATCAGTATACCATTGTGATGGGATATCACAGTACTGGTATACCACTGTACTAGTATATCACAGTAATGGTATATCTCAGTACCAGTTTACCATTGTACCGGGATATCACAGTACTGGTATATTACAGTACTGGAATACCATTGTATCGGTATATTACAGTACTGGTATATTACAGAACTGGAATACCATGGTACCGGTATATTAGAGTACTGGTATATTACAGTACTGGTATATAACAGTACCGGTATACCAATGTACTAGTATATTACAGTACAAGTATATCTCAGTACCAGTATACCATTGTACCGGGATATCACAGTACTGGTATATTACAGTACGGGTATATTACAGTACCGGAATACTATTGTTTTGGTATATTACAGTACCAGAATACCATGGTACCAGTATATTACAGTACCGGTATATTACAGTAACAGTATATGATAATACCAATATACCATTGTACCAGTATATTGCAGTACAGGTATAGTACAATACCAATATATAACAGTACTGGTATGGTATATTACAGTACTGGTTTATTACAGTATCAATATATTACAGAACAGGTATATTACAATACCAGTATACCACTGTACCGGTATATTACAGTACTGGTATACCATTGTTCCAGTATATTACAGTACTTGTATATTACAGTACTTGTATACTACAGTACTGGTATATTACAGTACTTGTATACCATTGTACCTGTATATTACAATACTGGTATATTACAGTACTGGTATATAACAGTACCTGTATATTACAGTACCGGTATATTACAGTACCATTATACCATTGTACCAGTATACCATTGTACCCATATATTACAGTACAGGTATATTACAGTACTGGTAATTTACAGTACTGGTATATTACAGTACCGGTATACCATTGTAGCGGTATATTACAGTACCGGTATATTACAGTATCGGTTTACCATTGTACCAGTATACCATTGTACCTGTATATTACAGTACTGGTATATTACAGTACTGGTGTACTACAGTACCGGTATATTACAGTATTGAATGTTACAGTACCAGTATATTACATTACAGGTATACCATTGTACTGGTATATTACAGTACTTGTATAAAACAGTGCCAGTATATTACAGTACTGGTATATTACAGTACCTATATGTTACAGTTCTGGTATATTACAGTACCAGTATATTAAAGTACCGGTGTATTACAGTACTGTTATATTACAGTACCAGTAAACTATTGTATTGGTATATCATAGTACTGGTATATCACAGTACCAGTATATTACAGTACTGGTATATTATAGTAACATTTTATTACAGTACTGGTATATTATAGTACCGGTATACCATTCTACCTGTATATTAAATACTGGTATATTACAAAACCAGTATATAACCTTACCGGTATATTAAAGTACCGGTATACCATTTTACTGGTATATTACAGTATAAGTATGTTATAGTACTGGTATATTACAGTACATGTTTATTACAGTACCAGTATACCATTGTACCGGTATATTACAGTACTGATATGTTACAGAACTGGTTTATTACAGAACCAGTATTTAGTTACAATACAGCATTATTGCTCTGCGTATTACCTTGAATAGTTTTCATGAAACATGATATTCTAAAAAATTATTGCAATTAAAACATTTAATTTACAGATCAAATGCTGAAATGTTAAGGTAAAGATTACCATAGTATAAATAACTGCTAGTCATCCTATATACCATTCTTCCATTACTACGTATTGACTTTTGTAGATGACTTTTTTGTGTGATTCCTTCCCTGTCATTTTAAAATGATCAAAGATTAAATACACTGCACTGCAGAGATACAATCCCATGCACTGTTGAAATACAAGTGAAATATCTGTTTATCTAACATTTACCACTGTTAATTCTTGAAGATCATTAACATATTTTGATTGGTTGGTTAAATGTGTGTTGGAAGTGGATATTATATATTTATTGCTAATAGATTGACACAAGTGTGATAAAAAAAAACTTGATTATGATTGGTTAACATTTATGTTAAATGAAGTTGCACTATGGTGTTGGATAGATTTGTAAATCACTTCTAGAGATAAATAATAAGAAATGTTCAATTTTCATTCATGGGTCTGCCTGATACATCGGAGTTTGTGGTTATATCATGATCGGTTGTACCAGATACTTCAAAAACGGTTCTAACAACTACCTAATTTGGCATTTAGAACTTTTAATGCACCAGGCTTCAATTAAATGGGATTTGTCATGTGTCAAGCACATTATTTTTTTTCATAACCCCACACACATAATTTTAGATGAGGTATATAGGAGTTGCTATGTGGGTTGGTACGGCTGTTGATTGTTTGTTTTTTTAAGCAAATTGTGAATGAACAGTTTGTATAGGATTGACTTCAAACATTCCATACATGATCAACATCAAGACAATGTAGATGTGCATCACATAAATTTTGTTGGCGCTGACTTAATTCCATGCAGCAATACCTGGTTAGCTCAATTGGTAGCACATTTGACTATCGATCCAGTGGTCGGGAGTTCCTTCTCCTGCTTGGCTAGGTCTCTGTGATGAGTGAAATAAAACATTGTGTTTCGTTGTCATTCATCTCTTACCGCTGATTCAAGTGTAAGAGTTATCAGTTACTAGATAGGTGTACTGAAGTACAGGTTAACCTTCCAGGATCCCAGGAAAGAGTGGTTAGGTAAATGATTGACTGTTAGCCCTTGGTGGCAAAAATGCCACTAAATATACAAAATAAACAAACTTAATATCACGTAAAGGTATTGCTCTTGAACGTAGTAACATTGCTGTATGTACAATATTACAGTCCTTGTTGTGACCTACCTCCACAGTTTTTGGGGTGATTAACTTGATACTTCGCATACTTGATCAACTTCAGTTGTAGATGAATGGGGAAAATTTGACACTGACTTAATTAATGAGGGAGTATTAATGATAGGTCTAGTTGGATAACCTATCAAAGGCTCCCAGCTCATGACCTTCTGTTATAGGTCAATGACACCTCACACTTGTCACTATGGAAACAGGGAGACAAGTGTGGTAACTCTATCATGAATTTAGGCAGAACCTTTTTTAACTTGGTTAACGTTTTGTTGGTAACTTATATTTATGAATGATATATGATTACACATCAACTTGTACTGGTTCCCTTCCATAACACTGAATTAGTTAAGTTGGATAACTCTGTACTGAACTATGAACTATGCACAGAATTATGGCAGTTATTTTTAATTAACAAAGATAGCAAGTACTTGCAATACATCAAGTTGTTCAAGGTTAGTGTTTACAGAACCATTTTCAGACAGGGTTCCTATAGTCAAGCAGACTGTCATCTTTGATATTTTTGTGTGTTATTTTTGCAGTTGTAAATATGGAGCAGTTAAGAGGAGTTTGTGTCTCTGGACTGTTGCTGTTATTTTCATGTTGTTTTTATTGATCACTGTTAATATTTGTGATATCTCCAAATTTCTCAACTGCAAGTTTCTTCGTTGTTTTGATACTATTATAAATTATTTGTTCTCGTTCAAGATACTTGTATATGCTAGGATTTATTTATGTGTGTTTTTTAACTTTATGTATGTGTCATTTATTTTATTTTAGCATTCTTTTGATTGTATTGTTATACTGTAGTGGAGGTCTAGTCGGGTTCGATCCCAGGTTGGGTAATACCAAAGACTTGAAAAATGGTAGTAGATGCTTCCAAGCTTTGTGCTCAGCATTATGAGGAAAGATCTAGGTCTGGTCAGCCCGATGTCAGTATAATGTGACTGGGTGGGGTATCATACCATATATCTGTAGTATGATACTACAGTGTGGCAGCGATTCGAATACTGTCCCAAGTAGACACTGTCACATTATATAGCTGACAATACAATACTAAACACAATTCAACTAATTGCATTACAGAATTAGTAATCATAAGTATATCAAAAAACATTTCGACAAGTACTACCCATTGCATATAAAGTCCATATGAGTTTTTTTTAAATAAGTTGATTTGCACTGTTATGGTTCTTTTATTTTGAGAGTTTTTACTTCACAATGTCCCACTTCGTGATTGGGCCATGATAACCTGACGGAAATCAATCTCTCAGTTAAAACATCATGGAAGCAACTCTGTTTTTAAAAAAACGCTGTGGTTATGTTGGTTCATTTGAAGCAGATTGTACTGTAAAAGTATTTCAGCAAATCTAAATTGACCAATCACATGTTAGAATAGGTAAAAGCAATTAGCCAATCACATGTTAGAATAGGTACTAGTAATCAGCCAATCACATGTTAGAATAGGTACTAGCAAATAACTCTACTGTCTTCTGCCATGTACACCATGCACACATTTTTTTTAATATCAACTTTTGTTTTATCTAAAGTATACTTTTAACAGAAGGAGTAGTGTATGTACATGTATGTATAAAGAATAGTGATTGAATTGATCTTTTATAAAATGTGCACTTTCAATAGACATGTATGTGCATGGAGTTTTAATTGTAATATATATATTTTAAGTGTTACACATTTTAAGGGTTACACATTTGTATATCATTAACTGACAGAGATTGTTATATTGTTTGAATATTTTAGTGTCATTTTTATGCAATCAGGCACTAACAGATGATCAGTTAAATTAACCTGTTACACTTCTATGTGAATCTAAGGCATTACATATCTGTTATACTTCTATGTGAATCTATAAGCATTACTTATCTATTACACTTCTATGTGAATATATATGCATTACATATATGTTACTCTTCTATGTGAATCTATAAGCATTACATATCTGTTACACTTTTATGTGAATCTATAAGCATAACATATATGTTACACTTCTATGTGCGTCAATAAGCATTACATATGTGTTACACTTCTATGTGAATCTTTACGTATTACATATCTGTTACTGTTCTATGTGCATCTATAAGCATTGTATAAATGTTATACTTGTATGTGAATCTATGAGAATTACATTTATGTTACACTTCTATTTGAAGCTATAAGCATTATATATATATGTTACACATCTATGTGAATCTATAAGCATTACATATATGTTACACTTTTATGTAAATCTATAAGCATTACATATCTGTTATACTTCTGTGTGAATCTATAAGCATTACATATCTGTTACATGTCTATGTGCATCTATAAGCATTACATATATGTTACACTTCTATGTGAATCTATAGGCATTACATATCTATTATACTTCTATGTGAATCTATAAGCATTACATATCTGTTTCACGTCTATGTGCATCTATAAGCATTACATATATGTTACACTTCTATGTGAATATATTAGCATTACATATCTGTTACACTTCTATGTGAATCTATAAGCATTAAATATCCGTTACACTTCTATATACATCTATTAGTCTTACATATATATTACACTATGTGCTTCTTTAAGTAGTACATGTACATATTTGTTATACTTCTATTTGAATCTATAAGTAGTACATATCTGTTACGCTTCTATGTGTATATATAATTGTTATATCTTTATTACAGTATACACTTTTTATATTTATATGCAAATCTGTAAATACAGCATCTCTGTTACAGTAAATTCTGTTTATCTATTTCAGTATATGTGTGTCCAGTTATAATGAAGGAATTCATGAACTGAGCCTGTCTTTACCAAAAGGAACGCTGAGCCAGAAGTCTAGTTTTTAATTGAAAGAAAGAACATCATTCAGGGTAACTGAATTAATACCCAAGCATTTCATTGGACCATGGACCATATCTGACAAAGATCTAATATATGATTGGACAATAAACCATATATGACAGTTACATGCATTTTGATTGGCTGATTTACCAGCACAGATGCCACAAGATTGATGACTTGCCAACATTCCATCCATTTCATAACCATTCCAAACCATTGCTTGTAGTTGTAGAAAAAATCACAAAATATAACTTGCCATGTGACTATTCTAAGCATTATTCAGTTGGATTATTTAGATTAGTGTTAATATCTTCATCTTCGCATAGCTGTACAATCAGTAACACATTGAATCTAATGTTTTCACTTATCAGAAATTTCAGAAAATTTAAAAGATCTAAATAAGCATTTAGGTGAATATGATTAATGACTGGTTCTGATCCGAGCTCTAACTGCAAAGGTTTGCTGTCTTGCCCAAAAATAGCTCCTGGAAGTCAGCTGTATGTTGAGAAAATTATAGAAGCTTACAAAATTCAGCTATACAATGTATTTATAGCTGAAGTTAACAGCTATATGGTGTATTTACATGTATAGATTATGGCTAGTCCTTTGGCATAACATTATATTGAAGAATAACGAAATACATAGAGGACTATAATTTAAAAACTCTTTCGATACCCCACAGCTAGATTGTAAAAATCCACTCTGTGGTGTGTAAGCTATTATTAGCTTGTAAAAATTCACTCTATGATGTGTCAGCTATTATAAGCTTGTAAAAATCAACTCTATGGTATGTCAAGCTATTATTAGCTTGTAAAAATCAACTCTATGGTGTGTCAGCTATTATTAGCTTGTGAAAATTGACTTTACAGTGTGTTAAACAATGTTAGCTTAGGGAAAACAACTGTACAGTGTACTAGCTAATGTTAGGTTCACTTCATCATCTTAATAAAGCATGTTAACTGAAGAGTATGCTTATACCAAAATCTACTGTACAGCTTGTTGCTGGAGTAAGCTGATAAGAAATAATTCAAGTAATTCCACTGAATATAGTTTGGAAACTAATGTTAGCTTTAATATGAAAATCTGTCTGCTAAAGCCAACTTATGGTGGTCAACTGTACTTTGTGTTTGATGAAGTAAACTTATGAAAATCTGTCTGCTATAGCCAACTTATGGAGGTCAACTGTACTTTGTGTTTGATGAAGTAAGCTTATGAAAATCAACTGTACAGTGTGTTAGCTTGTTTGATTGTATTTGATCATGTGAATATTAAATGAACAAAGGTATTTCACAAATATTCTCGATTCACAGGTTAATTTTTTGTTCAATTTGCTTACTGTTTACTTTCATAAATAATGTAATTCACTCCTTCAGCTAAACTGAATGCAGCGAACATAAAACAGTTTTATTTATCAATAACAAAAAAAGTAATAAAAACTGAAAGCTTTTTAGGACCTGTTATGGCTGAATGGTCTAAAACACTGTTTTATGATAATTTACTGTCATTGCTGAAGTTGTAGGTTCGAGCCCAGCTACATCCATATGTCGACGTCATGTGACATAATTTGCCAGTTATTCATGAAAGGACAGAGAGGTTCTACTGAAGATTCATTTGGAGGTTTTGCTCTGCCAATAAAATTGAATGCTATATGTAACCTGAAATTAATTTAATAAAAAAATCCAGAATCAAAAGAATCCCAGTCCTTTAATAATAGGAACTGTTTTGTGTCTAGTCATTAGATATATCAAAGTAAAAAAAAATATTATTGTCAGTGTATGTAGAACTTTGTATTGACATTTTGAAAATGAAATTGTGTAAAAAATTATTTTTGTCAAATCAACTTTTGAATCTCAAAGTTTGAAAAATGTAGCTAATCAGATAGTGTTATAGAACAATAAAACATCCAATTTCTTTGAGTATTTTACATGCTTGAAGTATGTACAGTGTGATTGGTTGGAAAATATTTTAAAGAGACATGGCAATGTTGAAATAGATATTTTTTTTGGTTTAAACATGTTTTATTACATAATTCACATAATAAGCAAACAGGTTGGGTTACAAGTTTTAGCAACATTAGTTACGTTATTCATGCATCAAATAAATCTTCACACCTATAAACATTATAACCACATAGATATAAAAATTCCCATATGTTATTATTTGACAGATCACATTTAAAGCGAAATTATCAGGATTTTTCAAACTTCCAAAATTGGCTAAAATCATGTTTTTCCTGTGTATCAAGCCTATATATTCTCACTGACCTCGTATTGCCCAAAGGATATCGGAAACATGCCAAAATAATATATTGAAAAGGGATTTCCTAACTTGGGCTATGCATCTTGGTTAGACTTGAATAGATTTAAAGTTTACCAGTCCAATTCAAATATCGATTATTTCACGCTTTGATGGATTTGACATACAAAATCATTCAGATTTTATTTATTACTGGTACTGATAATGTGAAGCTTTTCAGTAATTTTAATATTAATTTTATTCTTTAAAGAAACTTTAAGCATTTCTTTCCTGATATACAACTCCCTTTAAGAAAACATTAGATTTTTTTTTTAAACCAGGTGACATATAGTTATCATAGTTTTGGAAATATGCGTGAAAACTTGTACCTGTGAAAATAGATTTTGTCGTTGGTTACAGATGACCACAAATCTCAGAATAAGGATGCCCATCAAACATTTTCTAGAGTTACACCCCTTTCAAAAAAAAAGAATTCTGATATCACTGAATACATTCTGTGATATTTTAACCTCATACATGTATAGATAATGATAGTGTTTTTGAAAATTCTTCAAAATTGCCATGTCTACCTTTAGACTAATGTAAGGAAATAAGTTAGTGAAATTTTTATGTTTATATGCACAAGCCTTGATAACATAAAGTTTAAAGTTGTGATAAATAACAGGTTGTGATAATGTGTGATATCATTCTGTGATTCCCGTAGGTGATATAACTTTGAAGAGTGAAATGTTAGATTTTATACTGTTTTTTCTATAAAGGAATCTCCCGTTTCCTTGTTTACAAATATATATGTGTGTGATATACGAGTTTGTGTGTGCTGTATAGGAGTAAATATGTGTTTGAAGATAGGGTCTCGAATCAATTTCTTAAATGATATTTTATACAGACTGATGTAAAGCACCTTCTAGGTCGGACTTAATTTTTATAATTTCTGTAAATATTGGCAAAGCTCTCCCTGGTATTAGAAGTAGACGTTTTATTATGCCTAGTCTTTCAAACAGTAACTGTTGTGAAGGATCATAAAGTGATACTCCTGTCCAGGCGTCCATCCTTCAAATTGGTTTTCCCAATATGGAACTTCTGAAATTAATTAATATTTGATGGGCAGCTGTATAATTATAGAATACAGGCAGAGTTTGATATATGTCAATTTAGCACAAATTTGACAGAAGTTAAGGCCCACTTTCTACTTGATTTTTTTGGTAAAATGTAATACCGGTGCCAGATAGTGGGGAACGTCTGTGTCTTATGATATTTTCCAGTTTATATGAGTATTTTTGTTTTATACAAACTGTTTTTTATTTACTTGTGCTTTTAATTATTTATTTTTTATTGCTTTTTGATATTAATCAATTCTGTGTTTTATGCAGTGCTGTGCTAATATTTAGGTTGTTCTTAATGTATTTTTTACGCTGATTTCCAATTGTTGGCTCTGGCCTTGAATCCAACCGGTGTTTTTTTTTAGTGTAATAGGATCATGGCTTATCTTTGCAATGTATACAATGTATTACAATGTAGTATTTGTTTGGAGACTGTTCCCTTGCCTAAGAAAAATGGCGGCCTTGGAAACAGTATTGATCGCTGATTAGATTATCAACTTGTTTGATCGACAGTCCCCACCAGGTCAATTTAGTTTTGGATAAAGTTTCTGGAAAGAAGGTTCTAGGCTCATTCTGTGTGTATTCATGTGTTTTGGTTTTAATCTGTTTGTTTATTTAATGCTTATGTACATAAAGAGTGAGCCTGGAACATTTTATTTAATCTGGCATCGTAATTATAACCATTACATATTGATGTATAACTGTAATTAGGTCATTCATTTATTTTCTTTAATTAAAAAGCCTGTTTAGTGACATGTTGCTTATAGAAATAAAACCTGGTCCCCTCTAATGAACCTTTATAAAAACTAGAATAGCAAAGAAGTGCACAGAACAAAAATGTTCAAGATTGTGAGATTCCCATTGTAAGATGCCAGTCTAATGTCCACATAGGTAAGAGAACAACAGCTGAAACAATATTGGGGATCAACATAGCAAACTTAAAAATCTGTCTACATTCTTTCTCAACTTTCCTTTGTGAAGTCTGAGTACTGTTTACTAGTAATATATAGTAATGTTTGTGTTAAAATCTGAGGGTATATGGTAACTAACCTGAGGGTATATGGGTATATCAGTGAAAATAACAGTATTATTGCTAGCATAGGATGTACAAATAAAGTGTTGACAGTTTTCTTTTTCACCTTGAACCCTATTTACTCAATTGTATTAATTTTTATATTAAAAATAATGTCCTCCACATTCATTTTTTGTCTGGAAGTTTTAAGTTCCTCTGTTAGTGGTCCAAGATACACCTCAACATCCATTATCTTGTACCGCTGAGGATAAAAACTTTCTGTTGTAAAACATTCTGTGATAAAGTTAGCCATGCTTGCAGTAGGATGGTGGCTCTTCTTCAGATGTGTATGGATTTGATATATTTCTCCTCCAATAAAACTGAATGCCACATGTTCAAACAATCTCATTAAAATCAGATCAACTTTAAGCTGCCATTCTCTATGCACAGTAGATCTGACAGCATTGCATTAAAGGTCACCTTAAATTGAACTTTCAAGTAATTAAAATTCATAACAATTCAGCCAATCAAATTAATCATTACATTCGCAGTTTGTTGAGATTTACATCTTGGTGTTGATTGATACATTCTTATAAGATGATTTGAGTAAGTTTAAAATCGACGGTTTCACCAGTTTTAAATTGGAATAGGAACTTTTGGATATGGGAGATAAAAAAAAGTTCCAGTATAAATCATTTACATCTAACATTGGCGCAGCCATGATGTTTTCGCTGTAACGTTATAAACATGTGATAATCGCTCATGATATTGGAATCCCAGCTAAATATAGATATTTCTTCGATTAAAAGAGACTTCTACTTTCACTTTCAAAACCGTGAAAGCAGGGCTGCAATTGGTTGGGTGGGAAAGATCAATTTGAGGTGACCTTTAATGCAATGCTGTCAGATCTACTGTGCATAGAGTAATGAAACTTCAAGTTGATCTGATTTAAATGAGGTTGCATGTTCAAATAAAAAAAATTCTGCATAAAGTGTCAAGTTTTTGTCTTTTAGAACAAAAACAAACAAACACCGAATATGATTAAGACTACTGCATTAATTTCTATAACTGATATGAAAAAAATATAATTTCAATTTTGCATGGGTTGTAATTAAGAAATGTGTATCTGTTACATATTTATTCATACCAAGTGATAAAATACATTGATGCCAAGTAATCTTGTCTTAATAAAGTGCAAGGATCATACTGAATGTTGTTTCTATTGTTGTTGTTATAACCCAGTGCAGAGGTAATTATTAAAGGACACTACTTTCAATTATATTTTAATTTTTCATTTTACAATAACATAATCAAACCTGTCTTAAGCAGCCAGTAAAGAGAAGAACAAATGTGGCCTTTCAAGACAGGTTGTTGCTTGACGAAATCCAAGAAGAGCTATTGTCATGACCCCCGTGGTGTCAGCGTCGTCGTCGGCGTCGTCTGTAGACACCCAGGTTAATTTTTTGCGTTTAAGTTTAAGATATCTATGCAACCACTCATTGGATGTGAATGAAACTTTGCCTGTGTGTTCACCATCATCAATGGAACACACACTGACACGAACTGTAACTCTGGATTGCATTTTGGCACAGTTATGGCCCTTTCTGGACTTAGACACCCAGAGGCGAACTTTGTTGGTCTTCTGACAACTCTTGTTACAGGTTAATTTGCTAGATGGAAGCATAGAATTGGGAAATAGCAAATGTGACTGCTTAAGACAAGGGACTGCTAAGTGACTAATTTTAATTATTACATTAATTTTGTGGTCATAAATTGTAGCTTATTAGAATGGATGAAAAAATGATATTGGTTGAGTTCTAAAGTCGTTATTTGACTAGTATGCCAAAATATGGTTATCAAATATAGACACAGAAACAGGTTTTGTGCTCACGAAAAAATTACTTCATGTTATTCTGCAAAGCCACGTCGAGATGGCTACTTGCCAACGATGCAATTGTTTGCAGTCGGACTTCTTCATTTATATTATTGAATTGCAGGCACATCTTTTAGATATCAAATAAACTGTTCAATTTTATGTAAATAATGTATGGATAGTATTGTTTGCTAACAGAACAATGCCAACAAGAGAACCATGGTGACCCTTAATCTGTGGCAAAGGATACAATGCCAAAGAAGGCATTTTGTTATACCATTTAAAATCGGTTAGATGATATATTATAAATAATAACTACAGTGTAAGTTTGGTACGATCAAATGAAAAATGCAGATGCTGGAGTGCATATAATTTCAAATAATGCATTTTTTTATTATTTAAGGGCAATAACTCTGGTATTTATTACCCAATTGGGCCAGTCCAACGTATTATGGTTAAACAACTACTATGCAAGTTTGGTGAAGATCAAATAAAAACCTGGTATGTGTTGTAGAGTGCACACAAGGTCAAATAACACAATATTTTACATACATGTTTTCATAAAATGTAGCAACATAAATATCAAACAGACTGTCTACAATGTTTATGTCACAGCTTGAGTGCTACTCCACCATATGACACCCCTGGCAAAAAAACACTAACATACAACATGGAAAGAGTTGAGAAAGCAGCTAGCTGTTAGAAATGTTATGAATAATTACAATTATCAGAGTATTGTAACGTCCATGTTGATCACAGTTAATTGGGAAACTCTTGAACAAAGGTGACTAAATTCTTCTCTAGTAATCTATTCCTATAAAATTAGATCTGGTCTTGTTTGTGTCGCTCATTACCACCTTATGCCAACACGTTACTTGAATTATATTATCTCACCGGAATGACAATATTTTCAAATTTTATGGCGCAAAAAAAAAATCTCCCTCATTTGCATCCAATCTCCCTCATTTCAAAACCCAGTCTCCCTCATTGCTTTCCAAAAAGGTTCATATGTATATAATAACTCCCAACATTAATTTCTCGATTTGGCCATTTCAAGATCTTGACCAAGAGATAATGTGGTTATATATTAAGTACTATGTAAGTTTGGTGAAAATCCACTGAAAAATGAGAGTGCTAAAGTTAAAACAATAAGATTCCTGAAGGACAGATAATGAACACATGGTAATCAGAATAGCTCGCCCTGACCTTTGCACAGGTGAGCTTACTCGCCCTGACCTTTGCACAGGTGAGCTTAAAATCATAATAATGGAAGCAAAAAACGAACTTGTTAAAATGTTTATGTTTTCTGAGATTTTGTAGATATGTATTAAATATTGTGACACCTTTTGCTAATAATAATATGCCAATACAGAGTTATATAATTACCTCAAAATAATGTATTGCATCGAATATAATCATACAAGTCATCCTAATTTCTTCCAGATTTTGTTGAATTTATTGCATAGTAAGCATAGGTCTTATACACACTCCTCTCAAGTCCTGTTTCTAAAGTGAAACCACTACGGAATGAATGAAATGCGGTTTGCGGCATACCAACACATTGTACGTTATTCAATGCCAACAGAAAGGAAGAGTCCAGGTTCACTCTACATGTACAAAAACAACAAAGTGACATAGAGATTTTAAAAAATTACATCGACAAATGAATATATGCAGAATGAACCTAGAACCTTGATACATGCAGAACTGTAGACTTTCAGCAAATTCTATTGTATTACTTAAATTGTCACTTCTTACGACCATCATGAGCCACAGTGATCCTATTCTTTCCATCACTCAGATGGCTACCTGGATCCACACAACCGTTGGTAATTCAACCACAATAAAAAACATGATAAAATGAACATGACACCCATTCGTAGGACTCCTACCCCTCTGCATAAATTGAGAACCACACAGGTTAAACCAGTACAGAGGGTTGTTTTATGACAGTCATTGGGTCAAACCTTTAACTCAATCTGACCTCTAGCATGAGCAGCTAACACTCTACCTGATGGACTACATGTCTGTAGTATATATATATAAGAATATATTTATAAATGTTACTTGTACATTGTATCATTTATCAAATTAGCCAATATTACAAGTGATACAAGTACAGTAGTTTTGTTGTCGACCTATTACATTAATGGTGCTCAGCTTTTGAAGATAGTGCAATGGCGTCAGTATAATATGACTGGGTGGGGTATCATACCATGTGTCTGCAACATGATACTCCAGTGCTTAGAATACTGTTTCGAGCAGAGACAGTCGCAATATGACCAAAAAATTGTTGAAACTGACTCTAAACAACATTTATGCAATTGTAAGTAGGAAATCTATTTTTAGTCTCAAACAAATAGGCAAAGTTTCATAATGTTATTTTTGTATATTTGGAAATATAACCTTTGTCAATATTAGTGAGTATATATAGGCAAAATGTATTAGAAAAAAACATCTGCCAATTGTAAAAGTTTTAAAAAATCCTGATAACCGGTACTTTCTTAAATTGCAAATAGAACAACATTAAGCAACATTTTTAATGAATACATGAATGAATGAAATTTGAATGAAATTTGAATGAATGAATGAATGAATGAATGAATGAATGAATGAATGAATGAATGAATGAATTAATGATGATTTATAGTACATCCCCATATAAATAGGTCATTGTGTGTGTCCAGCAACTATTATATAAAATATATTTAAAAATACAACAACATATAATGTAACAGAAAATAATGATTGTAAATAAAACTATTCAAATATATAAAACTTCACATTAACTATATAATGATTATAAATTATAATACTTTTTTGTATGTACATTGCAATTTGAATTTTCGCTATTTTACTTCTTTCACAAAATAATAAATGAGACTTTAAACATATGTCCATGAACAGTATCATGCGTATCCATGGAGACAAGTTGAATGATGCAAATGCTTGATGAATCCATATGACATCATCATAATATATACGAATTATTCTTTGAAAATTTTTGTGTAATTAACACTGTTCAATGGCAGATCAAGGAAGTGAAGGTGGGCTAAGTGGTGGGGTATGTATTACATCCAGGACTTATAAGTTGGCAAGTTTTATTTAAATTAACAATTCTGGTGTTAGAACAAGCATTATGTTGCTCCCACTGAAATGAACAAATATATCTTATGGCCCCAAAAGATGATAAATCTCCCCCCACCCCATCCCAAATCCCACTAAAATCATGATTTGCACCCGTCTCCCCACATCACCCATGAATTGAAAATTTGTAAAAAATCTAACCCCACCACTAACCCCACTTCCTCTCCTCCCTGTATATGTTCCTGGTAACCAAGTAGACTTTTTTTATTGGTTTACAGATTTTTTTACAAAAATTGTTTTACGGGTAGTCAAAATAAAATAAAATAAAAATTTGAAAATTCTGTAAAAAGAAGAAATTCATTAATGATGAATCCTAGAGGCCACATTTGATCATGTTCTTAGTTTATCCTCATAACAATGATTTTATGGTACACTGGGTTTTTTTTTGTTTTGTTAACAGGTAGCTTGGTTTAAACATATTTTTATTCATAAATTATGTACAGCATATTCCACAACATACATAGTAAAAGGATTGAAACGAAAGAAATAATTCTTATATAGTTTCTCTCCTTAACTGGTAGCTTCTTCTACTCTTCCAATTTAAATCAGTGTCAAAATGACAAACGATAAAAATAAATGACATTTTTCTCAAATGGAAAATAGATGGATGCTGAATTCAATAAATCATTAAATGAAAT
Organism: Panopea generosa; assembly: GCA_029582155.1. NCBI lineage: Eukaryota > Metazoa > Mollusca > Bivalvia > Adapedonta > Hiatellidae > Panopea > Panopea generosa. The sequence goes on from CM055905.1 coordinate 38,771,946, forward strand.
AAAAATTATGGCCTTAATTTATATTACTGTCCAATCATTATATAAGCTGAACACCTATTTATTATCATGTTATGTACATTATGCACATAAAGTATTTATCCAAAAACCATTCTTTGTGCATCCAACTTAATCTATGTATGGAAAAGATGATAATGTATATAGCAACTCTAGCAATGGATCTAATTACTCGTTTAAAATAGTAAAATAAGACTTTATCTTCATCATTACAATAGTGTTATAACATACTTGCATCTGAATTTCATTAGCATAGGGTTTACAAATTAAGTAAGGCATGAAGCCTCTTGTTTCAAAAGTGATACAGAACTTTGCATTTCAAATACGGTTTAAAACCTCTTACTTCAGCGTTCAAATGAAGTGTGGAGCCTCTTACTGTACATGTTAAAATGAAGTGTGGAGCATCTTACTTCAGTGTTCAAATGAAGTGTGGAGCCTCTTACTTTAAGTGTTAAAATGAAGTGTGGTGCCTCTTACTTTAAGCGTTAAAATGAAGTGTGGAGCCTCTTACTTCACTGTTCAATTGAAGTGTGGAGCTTCTTACTTCAGTGTTCAAATAAAGTGTGGAGCCTCTTACTTCAGTGTTCAAATGAAGGGTGGAGCCTCTTACTTTAAGTGTTAAAATGAAGTGTGCAATATCTTACTTCAGTGTTCAGATGAAGTGTGGAGCCTCTTACTTTAAGTATTATGAAGTGTGGAGCCTCTTATTTCAGTGTTTAAATGAAGTGTGGAGCCTCTTACTTTAAGTGTTAAAATGAAGTGTGGAACCTCTTACTTCAGTGTTCAAATGAAGTGTGGAGCCTCTTACTTCAGTGTTCAAATGAAGTGTGGAGCCTTTTACATCAGTGATCAAATGAAGTGTGGAGCCTCTTACTTTAGTGTTCAAATGAAGTGTGGAGCCTCTTACTTTAAGTGTTAAAATGAAGTGTGGTGCCTTTTACTTTAAGCATTAAAATGAAGTGTGGAGCCTCTTACTTTAAGTGTTAAAATGAAGTGTGGTGCCTCTTACTTTAAGCATTAAAATGAAGTGTTGAACCTCTTACTTCACTGTTCAATTGAAGTGTGGAGCCTCTTACTTTACATGTTTAAATGAAGTGTGGAGACTCTTACTTTACATGTTCAAATGAAGTGTGGAGCCTCTTACTTTCAGTGAGAAAATGAAGTGTGGAGCCTCTTTCTTCATTGTTCAAATAAAGTGTGGAGCCTCTTACTTCAGTGTTCAAATGAAAAGTGGAGCCTCTTACTTTAAGTGTTAAAATGAAGTGTGGTGCCTCTTACTTTAAGTGTTAAAATGAAGTGTGCAATCTCTTACTTCAATGTTCAAATGAAGTGTGGAGCCTCTTACTTCAGTGTTCAAATGAAGTGTGGAGCCTCTTACTTTAAGTGTTAAAATGAAGTGTGGAGCCTCTTACTTTAAGTGTTAAAATGAAGTGTGGTGCCTCTTACTTTTAGCATTAAAATGAAGTGTGGTGCTTCTTACTTCACTGTTCAATTGAAGTGTGGAGCCACTTACTTTACATGTTCAAATGAAGTGTGGAGCCTCTTACTTTACATGTTCAAATGAAGTGTGGAGCCTCTTACTTTCAGTATTAAAATAAAATGTGGAGCCTCTTACTTTACGTGTTCAAATGTAGTGTGGAGCCTTTTACTTTCAGTGTTCAAATGAGGTGTGGAGCCTCTTAATTTTAGTGTTAAAATGAAGAGTAAAGCTTCTTACTTCAGTGTTCAAATGAAGTGTGGAGCCTCTTACAGTTTCAGTGTACAAATGAAGCATGGAGCCTATTACTTCAGAATTCAACTGAAGCATGGAGCCGCTTACTTCAGTGTTCATCTGAAGCATGGAGCCTCTTACTTCAGTGTTCAACTGAAGCATGGAGCCTCTTACTTCAGTGTTCATCAGAAGCATGGAGCCTCTTACTTCAGTGTTAAAATGAAGCATGGAGCCTCTTACTTCAGTGTTCAACTGAAGCATGGAGCCTCTTACTTAAGTGTTCATCTGAAGCATGGAGCCTCTTACTTCAGAGTTCAAATGAAGTGTCGAGCATCTTACATCAGTGTTCAAATAAAACATGGAGCTCTTACAGTTTCAGCTTTCAAATGAAGCATGGAGCATCTTATTTCAGTGTTCAACTGAAGCATGGAGCCTCCTATTTCCAATAAGAAATTTATACTGATTTTGAGATAACGCTACTGTGTGTCCCTCTAACACAAATAAACCTTTTTCCTAAGTTATAAATCAAAATACTACAAGTTGTAGTGACGTCACAATAAATCAGGTGTAGAGCCTCCTAAATATGTCTTCAGGTCTGCCACTGTTGATTTGACCAGTTTACATGGGATGGTTTCCAGCTGCAGTCGTTTGTATGCTTCGTATCTATGGCAACCACCAAATGAGTAGAAATAGTCCCCTCCTTCCCTGCCTGTTATCCACAATACGTCTATTGGCGGTACCTTGTCCTCTGTACTTTCATCCTACATACAATAATACATAAAATATTTAAACAATTTATAATTGACTCCATTTCTTATGTATCAATATGTTTTAGTCACTTGCAAAGAAGCATTTTTTAACCTTTCTTAATTGTTCTCAAGGGTAGAACCAGTACTGGATGTTGTTTTGGGGAAGCCATTGGGCCTACCCTGGGTTCAACATAAGACTCAGGCTTGAGCAGCTTAAATCTTACCAACTATATGCTTTGCTTTATCTAATTGGATATCAAATGAGAAATAGAAGTAATTCCCAATTCCATTCCAAAACTTTTTTTATTTAGTTTAGTTTAAATTTTTAGCTTGATTTCCAAAAATAAGCTCAAAGTTTTGTGAATCACTCCAAGTCTCTTTCCTGCATAGAACCAGTGTGAGGTCAACTTTACAGTCTAAGAAGACTCCTGACCTTTAACTGGAAGAAGAAGAAGATGAAGAAGAAGAAGAAGGAGAAGAAGAAGAGGTTTTGTTGATGAGAGGACATCAAGTCAAGACCGATATTGAATCAACAAATTACCGTAAACTACCACCACTCCGCTTGACACTATATATTTAATTTTATATATAATTAAAATTATATTGAAAATATCAAGGGCATATAAATTATCAATCAAATCTAATAAATTTCACACTGAAGATGTGTTGGTGAAAGCACACAGCCTCAGTTTTAATCAAGTTTTCAATATGTTTGGTTGATGGTAGACCTTGGTTTTAAAGAAAGCATATAAAAACAATTTTAGAAGGGGAGGAGTCTCTTGGTCAGCTGGTGGATTAACCTGTAGGTGAAACTTGTTTTATAATCCTTGATTGATTGATTGATTGAATATTTAGCATCATTTTAATGCCATCGTGTGTTGTTAACCAAACCACTCTCCCTGTGATCTTGGATGGTTAACCAGTACTTGAGTAACTTTCCAATTTAAACCAGCAGTGAGAGACAAATGACCATGAGAAGAATGACTGTTGTAGATCATTCATCACTGAGACTGTGACAAACCCTTGATTAATATTATAGTCAGGTATGGTATCAACTGAACTGGTTGGGCCCAGCAATCTGAATAGTAAAACAAAACAATGCATAAGGCCATCCTTAAAAAATTATTTGTTTGCTGTGCTCAGACCCAATATTTTTCATGTGAGTAGGTACTAATTACGGTAGATAAATTTTTATTTTTTTTTTTTAAAATTTGATTTTGCATAGTAATTTTAAAGAACAATGAAAGATTATTGTGTTACTAACATGTTAGAAAGACTGGGTTGGAGAACCTTAGAGCAGTGCCAGGCAGATGCGCGTTTTACTTTATGCCTCCTTTACAAAATTGTTCCTGAGTTGGTCGCCATCTGTATAGCTCATTACTTTGAAGCTAACCACCGGTCTCAATATATTATCACTGTATGTCTTTCAAACAGAATCACACTAGGGTTGATTACTACAAGTATTCATTCTTTCCCCTTACTATAGTACAGTGGAACTCGTTACCTGCAGATGTTGTACTCCTGCAATACTTTGATTCATTCAAGCTTGCAGTTAGCCAGCTACAGCACACTAAAGTATGAGCATTTTCAGTTTCTTTTTAATCTTCTTTTATCTTGTTGGACTGTTTTAACACTTTTTACACTATCATACCCTTTTCCTTATTATGCTTTACTTTTCTTTTTTCTATTAATATAAGACAACGTGCAGCTGCCTGATTATGCCAGTGAAGGCGTATGGCTAAATATAAAGATAGATATATAGAAAAATGGACAGAAATTATGAAAAAAAATATTAAAATTTGAACAATAAAAAAGTTTGGGCAGCTGCAATTTTGAGTGAGTAGATAGCACGTCAAACAAGATGTTTTTTTAAGAATGGCCTAGCATGCACAACAACATAAGTTGGATAATTTCAACCAAAGCCATTGTGATATTACACAAGAAAATCAAACCTTTATAGTTTCCATCAGCGATGTTACTTTGTTTTCATCTAATATTGACGGAATTGGCCTGATAAGGACGTTTATTGGAACATTGTGCACTTCGCCTATCTGGTTTGAGTGTATACTAGTAATTTCCTTGTCACAGGGTTCGACCATGATTCCTGACGTTGAGCACTGTGTCTGCTTATTCTCATCGGTCTCATCAATGCTATTCGGTGTTTCCCTCGATTTGGAGTATATTAAAAGACTAAATATGAACCAAAAAGTCATTTTTAAACACGTTCATGGTCTCTCAAATGCCATTACTTTGGAGTCGCACATGAGTTAACTCGAACGTAAACAGGAAATGATATCCAGTCACGAATTGTCTATCGGCACGATCGTCGTGTCGATTATTATTTTTATCGCACGCATGATGATCGTGTCGATTATTTTCCTTAACCGCACGACGGCTGTGCTCATTATTGCCATTAACCGCACGGTGGTCGTGTCTTCCCTTTACCTTATCTGCACGAATTAAAGACAAGTAATACAAAAAACAACTCGTCAAACATTTTGAGACAACTTGTCCCAAACTTAAAGACAAGTCGTTTCATATTTACAGACAACTTGTCCCATCAGTTGATGTGTCGTCCCAAATAACTATTTAATACACATGTTAATGTTATTAACCTTTATAAACATCCTTGATTAGTTTAATCGGAGACATATCAAAATGCAATATGTGACTTAATTACTTTGTATGTATCTGGTGCAATTAATTAACACAATTCATGAGGTGTATGATTGGCGTTTAATTAGCAGTACACATATTCAACCTTTTCACACCTTCACTTCAGTACATACCAAGAAATATACTCCTTACTTTAATTTTCAATTTCATTTTAAATCTTATATAAATTAACAGTTTAATATTGATGACAGATATGAATATTTTAAAGAACTGAACAATTTTGTGAAATGAATGACAAAATCGTAAAATAAGAACTGTTAATATTTGATATAATATATTTACTTTTTAACCAGCACAGTGTTTATAATGTTTCCGCAATCAATTCACAATACACACGAACAATTTATATATCATTGATCAGTATTGAACTCACCATAAAAGTAGATACATTTATATTCAACAAATTTTATTCTTTATATATATTTAACAACATGTATCACGCAAACTGCACGCATTTAAATATTTGAAGTAAAATATTGATGCAATAACAGAATTTGTAACCAAGTAAGTATTTATTATTTTCTGCAAGTTCATTTATAAACAAACTAAATAATGATAATTGAATAATCTCCGCTTAGTTTTGATTACATGAGACGTTGTCATGGTATTTTATTGATCAATGCCGCATTGTGATAATCAACGAAAGCTTTAATAAAGTTAATTAATAGGTTAAAGCTATCAATAAGCGAGATTAATACAAATTAAAGTTTGATGAGATCTAAATACCTATAACTGATTCCACCATATAAGTATAATATACACTTTTGGATTAACAAGCAATTATCATCATTTTTTTTTTATTTAGAATTTCTATTACAGCACCCAGTTACGTTGTTTAGTACGACTTGTCTTTTGATGGGAATATAGACAAGTTGTCGCGCGATAGCATTTCTAGTTGGCACGACAGGTGCTTGACAAGGGAAGTTAGTCACGTCATATATTAAAGGAGGTAAGTATATATATCCTAGGATAAAATTTACGGTATTTCCCATAGTTTGTCTTTCTCCTCACTCATGTGCTATGTAAAGTAAATGTTTCTGTCATGCCGATAACAAAATTAATCCGCACGACAGTCTTGTCGATTATGATAAAATATATGGAAAATAATCGTCAAGATGGTCGTTCTGATAAGGGAAATAATAGGCACGACCGTCGTGAGGATAAGAAAAATAACCAGCACCACCGTCGTGCCGATAGCTTCGTCCATCAAGTCATGGTACCCCTTTTTCACGTTTGTTATTCAAGTAATTGAGAATCGACAGATTACCAGCCTAAACGGTGTTTTGGAATGGACAACGAATTCCGTGAGATAGTCACTTAGCATTTTTTTAGTATTGGAAGAAATTCAAATCACTTACTGAGGTAAATATACTTTAAAAGAAATGATAGACTCATAGTTATACAGTTTATTACATGTAGTAATTGTTCAGATTTTATGCGAAGACATTTTATAAATAAAACACAATAGTTGATGCATATCCGAATGGGACAAACATTCGGACAGATTAGAAAGACGAAATACAATAATTTAAAATCACAATATATTTTGCGACTTGTTTTGTGTATCTTGTATGCGAGTTGTTTCAATATACATGTAAACGATGTAATTAACCAAGGATTTATATAAATATAGGACAGGAAATTTTCATCTCCTGACTAAATGATTATAAAATATAATTACAGTTGTTTCGTCAACATACCGTTTCGTCTACCGTTTCGTCTACCGTAATCTATATAGTGAGTGATATGTGGTTTTGTCTGCCTTATTTTATATAAAGAGCTAGCCGTCACCCATCCAAGTACTAACCCTGTACTTCGTTGCTTAACTTCCAATACAATAAGTGGACTTCTACCATGTTGCTATAAAAACTAGCAAAATAGCGAGGCTGTTGTAAGTGACCTATGTACATTCACTATATATATAGTGGGGGATAGGCAGTTTTGACTACATTATTGTAATTGTCACACCTTGTTATTAACCTATTTACGTGAATGCCCGTATAATAACAATCTGGGAAGACATGCGCAAAGCTCCAACTTCCGTTAACCTTGGCATTTGTTTGCATTTCAGCAACTGCTTTTTACTCAGCACACTTAAGTAACCTTATTACTGTTTAGTATTGATGCCATTCTTTACATGACTGAAATTTTTTTAGACTCGCAGTATAAGGTATGACCAGTATGTATTAATTAATTAGCAGTTTGTGTTTGCAGGTGTTGACTTTTCAAAAAGGTCAGCATAAAACCACAACAATCATATATTTATCAATTAGGCCAATTTGTTTGAATCATTAATGTTGATGATACTGATAATATTGTTTTGCCAAAAATTGTTTTAATGTTTGATAAAAAAATAAAATAATATCGAATATTTTATTTTTTGTTACTTTTCAATGACATATTAACTACATTATTACATATAATAATAGCCCACGTTCGTTCATCAGACCATAAATGGTTCTCACCAATCCACCATTGTCAGTCGTCTTGGTGTATATTGGATTATCACACCTGGTTAATTGGCATGCCACATGACACTATACTAAAATAATGCTGACGATATCACTACTTATTTCAAACACAAAACTGAGGTATAAAAACTGATAGGTTGATGAAACCACCGTCATCGGATAAAATAACAGAACAGAACAGAACAGAACAGATATTTTATTTCAGACTTGTACATAAATACATCGTCATAATAACCTATTTACAATACATAATATCACGTAAAATATATTGTTAATTAATACATAAATTGTACCGCCATTTTTCATTTACATTTAAAGAAAGTTCTTTTTATTTTATTTTTTTTATTATCAATATCGAAATAATGCATGAAAAAATTTTTAAGTCATAAATTCATAAAAATAAGAGGATGAACAAATTTATTAAATATTTAAATGATTTTCTTTCATTGATTAAGTGAAATGTTTCCAAAAATAGATAAAAAATATTCAATATATTTACATAAACTATTAAACGTTTAAAATGCTGTTTCTTAATTTCAGAGATTTCTTAATATACTGAGCAAAACTGACTAAAATACTTTTATCATTTGTTTTAAGCAATTCCATAAGCTTGTACATAGACGGTCTTTGAAAAACATGTTTATTTATATACTTCTTTCTAAAATCACTGTAGCAAGGACAGATGCAAATAAAATGGTATATATCTTCTACCTCAGTAGTGTTACAACAAAGACAATATCTCTCATTTCTTGGAATGTGATTTCTTGCATAACGACCTGTTTGAATTCTAAGTGTATGTGCTGATAATCTAATTCTAGTAACAAACAATCTTAAATCGTTTTCGAGAATATCTAAATATTGTTCGTATGCAAAACTACTTTTGAAATATTTATACTCTTCTATAACATGATTATTGTTAATTGAGCCATACCATTCTTGGATAAAACAATCAATAACACGCTTTTTGAATATACAAGGAAATGTTTTTTTATCAAAAGAAGCATCTGTAAATAAGTAAGAAAACCCATAATCATTTAATAGTTTCTTAACATTGGAAACCCAATTTTTACATCCTTTTGCACAATCATTTACACCTTGCTGATATAATTTATGTATAATGATATTGTCAGTATCAATAATTTTACACCAATACTTTACAATTCTACTATATCGGGTAATGTAAAGCGGATAACGTCCAAGTTCACCGTAAACCCCTGCTGTACATGTACTTAACCTAACGTTTAAAAGACGTTTACAAAATTTTAAATGAAGACGTTCAATTTCCTTCGACTTAGTGAAACCCCATATTTCAGAAGAATAACACAATATTGATCCAACAAATGAATCAAATAACTGACACAAAATTTTGGGTTTTAAATGTATTTTCTTACAATTTATCAATAAAACGTTTAAAGCCTTTAGAGCTTTACCTACTAAATGTTCGTTATTCAATGAAAAATTACCAGTATAATTAAAAATGGTACCCAAGTAATTAAAATCATCTACAACCTCCACATTTTGCCCATTATATGACCAATTCTCGCCATGTAATAGACGTCCGCGTTTTCGAAAGACCATAATTTTTGTTTTAGAACTATTTACTTCCAAACTCCAAATATTACAATATGTATGTAAACTGTTTAAGTTATTTTGTAACTCTTCTGGTGATTTGCCTAAAATTACCATATCGTCGGCAAAAAGCAATACTATTAATACTATGTCATCAATCAATAATCCAGAATCAGCCTTATTTTGCAAATACAGTTCTAAGTCTTCCATGAATAGAGATACTAAAATAGGCGAGATTACCTCCCCTTGACGTAAACCTATCGAATATTCAAAAAAGTCAGAAAAATTGTTACAACTTTTAACACATGACTTCACCTTTTCATACATATTTTTAATGACCCGTAAGAGTTTACCCTGTATGCCGGTTTTGTATAGTTTTAACCATAAAGCGTTTCTGTATATACTGTCAAAACACTTCTTCAGGTCAATAAAAGCTACGTAAAGACGTTTATTATTGTTTAAATAATTTTGTACAATAGAAATTAAAGCAAACATGGCATCCACTGTAGATCTGCCTTTCCTAAATCCAAATTGTGCATCAGAAATGCTGTCGTGTTTGTCACAAAAAAATTCAATTCGTTTGTTCAAAATGGTAGTAAACAGTTTAGAAAGACAACTTAATAATGTTATGCCACGATAATTACTAACATTATTCTTATCACCCTTTTTGTGTAACGGGATAATAATTCCCTCGGTCCACTGCTCAGGGAAACACCCCGAGTTTAAAATAGCATTAAAAATGTCGCACAAATATGGTGCTATAATATCGATACTTTCGATAAAATATTCATTTAATAAACAATCAATACCAATAGATTTGCCAGATTTTAACTTTTTCGTGGCAAGTAAAATTTCAGCAACGGTGATAGGTGTATCAAGCTCCTCGTTGAAATGTTCGGTATCGTTAAAATCGTGCTCGTTACAAAACGTCTCGGCTTCATTGTTTGTACAACTGCAAATATCTTCTTCTAAATTAGAAAAATAATTATAAAATTCATTTAAAGGAATTTCACTACTTTTATTGTTTTTATTATTATTTTTAAAATACTTCCAAAATTGCTGTGGTTTACAATGTCTTAGATTTTCTATTTCAGTCAATTTTTTTAGTTCAAAACGTCTTTTCTTACTACGCATAATATTTTTGTAAGTAGTTTTCAATTCGCAATAATGTTTCCTACTAACTTCTGTATTACACTGAATAAAAACACGCAACGCATCTAAATATCGGGTTTTAGCCGTAACACATTCGGCGTCGAACCATTCAGCGTTTTTTACGAAAGATTTATCGGTAAAAGAAATATTGCTCCTCTGCGCATGACGTTTTGAAAACAGTGGGTCAGCAATACCTCGGACAATATTGGTAAATTCATTAATTATCCTATTTATTGAATCTTGTGAAGCGTCAATATCGCGCGTTAGATGATTAAAAACAGGTAACTTTGCTATAAGACCCGATCTAAAAGTATTTTTATGAATACCATTCCACTTAAATTTAATCCCATCGCCGTTTTCAAGTACATGAGAACTTTTATTACAGCACAAAGAAAAGGTAATAACACACAAATGATTAATTTTTTGGTTAATAATCATTCATCATTTACAGGTAACTGATTTCTTGTCCATAAAATGTAAGTTGTATGTAATCTTAGATGATTTATTGATTGACTGATTGAATATTTAGCGTCGGTTTTATGCCATCGAGGGGTAACAGATGATTAGTTAACCTAACCACCGTTTCCTGGGATTAACCAGTACTCGAGCACACCCCGTCTCTGCAAGTAACTGATAACTTTCCCACTTGAATTAGTGGTGAGAGACGCATGATAATGAGACACAATGTCATATATCAATCATCATGGAGACTTGCTGGGCAGGGGATTCGAACTCACTGCCCCTGGATTGAAAGTCAGACGCATAAACGACTGAGCTAATTGGACCCGGCTTTAGATGATTTAAAATATTTTCATCACAAAAAACGATCTTAAATATATTGAGGTTTTAAGTAAAATTTCTTGTAAATGGTTGTTTTAGCTGCAGTATATGATTGGAAGTTAAGATCATTGAAAACAAGATAGTGTAAGATTTTACATGAATACGCGAGCATTCACAATTATCAATCAACTTCCAATTTTATAGTAATAGAGCTTTTTTCATGGAAATTAACCTTTGATATTTGGAGAAAAAATGCACAATTGAGGGGAATTTAGAGATTTTTTTAATGCTTTAGCAAACTGGAAACTAAGGTGTAACATTTTCAAAAAAAATACAGACCGGTCTCATTAGTATTGGTCACCTGCAAAATTTTAGAACAAATCATTTGTTCACACATCCTTAAATAGCTGGAGAATAATAAACTATTAACAAATTTGAACCATGGATTTAGACCAGTATACTTGTGCAAGAGCGGCAAGACCCAATTAATCACCACACTAAATTACTTCTTAGGCCACCAACTAGATATTGCCATTCTGGACTTCTTGAAAGTGTTTGACAGGGTACCGCATGACAAACTGTTGCAAAAACTAAATCAATATCGAATACATGGAAATATCCACTCATGGCTTAATTTATAGCCAAGTCTATGAAAACAAGGAGAACTTTCAAATGAAACCAGAGTGGACTCTAGAGTACCTCACGGCACTGTATTAAGACCATTTATGTTATCATACCACATAATGAATACACATAAATGATCTCCATGACTGCGTCAAATCAAACCGTCCCTATTTGCAAATGACTGCTTACTATACAGAACTGTCAAAATGGAGGAAGACCGTCATATATTATAAGTAGACCTAAACTGTCTCGAAAACTGGGCCAATAAATTAAGCAGGAGATTTAATGCCATAAAATGCTACATTCTGTCAATAAACAAAAAGTCTTCCAAATTCTATCAACAAGACTAACACATACAGTATTGTCTAAGAGAGCCCATACTTAGGACTCCAATTTTCCAACGACCTAAAATGGAGACATAAACAACATATGGAAATGCAACACTAGGCTTTCTCAGGAGAGATCTACGAAACGTCCCTGAGCCATGCCAAAAAACTGCTTATATTCAGTATTTTGAAAGATCAGGATCTAGTTCTGTTTTAATTTTATTGTTTTTACAGCAAATTTAAGTTGACAATGTAATTTATTTTTTGTAGGTGAAAAATAATTCTGTAACAACTCTGCGTCTTATTGCCTGTCTTTTAAAGCCTCAGCTGGGAACTCATAAGTAGTCCTTAGTGCCTTCTTTGTGGTCCTTTGAAACCCCAGCGGTGGTCTAGTGGTAAAGTGTCTACCTCGTATATAAAACTTGAGAATTGGTCCTTATAATACACACTTTCTCACTTGTCGCTCAGTATTCAGAGGATAGTTGTAGGTCTGGTCCACCCAGTGTCAATATAATATGATTGGGTAAGTATCATACCATATATATCTGCAGCATAATACTTCAGTGTGACAGTATAATTGTGACTGAGTGAGATATCATGCCATATATACCTGTGGCATGATATTTCAGTCTGATAGTGCTAAGAAAATTGTCTCAAACAGACACATGTCTTGTCATGGTATGACTGAAAAATTATTGAAAGCAACATGAAAATGACATGATATATACAATATTTCTTTTTAAGGTAGTTAAACTCAATTTGATAGGATGACAGGCCCTCCGGAGAGATTGGACAATCAGGAGCCTCAGCTGAAATCCAAGAAATCGGTGCACTACTCATTTATACGGTTCATGAACAAGACTCGGCGGAGAGTGGACATTGTATGGGTAAACTATGAAGGTGCCCGCATGAAATATAAAACCCTAACACCTGATCAGTTTTTGGACATAAACACATTTGCTGGCCATCCGTGGGTGTTCTTTGATGCGGATACAGGAGATAAAATGGTTGTTCAACTCAAAGAGATATTTGAGCCCATGGCATGGAATGCCCAGGGCAATGCTTGGCCACCTTTTCGGAAAGTTGTCAATATTACAATACCAGGTAATAAGAAGTGCGGCATTATTGCAGACTGCGTTTGATCAATTCATAACTTTCATATTTTGTATTGTATTGTAAAACATATACAGTCAAATCTGTCTTAAGCAGCCAGTCAAGGGAAGGAGCAAAATTTGCCTTTCAAGACAGGTTGTTGCTTAATACAGGTTAATTTACTCTGAAAGCATAGAAATAAGAAATAGAAAATATGGTTACTTAAGACAGGTGGCTGCTTAATAAAGGTGGCCGCTTACACAGGTTTTTACTGTAATGAAATATTTTATTTATTGCACATTTATATCATATTACTGTTTATATATTTGCATGTTTATTGATAAACTTGCAGATCTTAATTGAACTGATTAGCACCGACTACTCAGCACAGTGTTAAAATGTTTGATGTATTTAAATGAAATATTATATTATTTATATAGAACTATACAAGAGATGTCTTCTTCATTCTACAATTATAAAACAAGTTTTATATGGGAATCAGACACCAACCCCATTAAATTGTAAAAATGGTAAAGGGGCATTAAATGCTGCCCTTATCCGTATGTTTGTTTGCATACACAAATGAGTATTTAGTGTCTGGGGTTTAGGGCATCAAGTGCTGCCCTTATCTGTTTGTCTGCATACACAAATGGGTATTTAGTGTCTGGGGTTTAGGGCATTAAGTTCTGCCCTTATCCATTTGTTTGTCTGCATACACAAATGAGTATTTAGTGTCTGGGGTTAAGGGCATCAAGTGCTGCCCTTATCTGTTTGTCTGCATACACAAATGAGTATTTAGTGTCTGGGGTTTAGGGCATTAAGTTCTGCCCTTATCCATTTGTTTGTCTGCATACACAAATGGGTATTTAGTGTCTTGGGTTTAGGGCATCAAGTGCTGCCCTTATCCGTTTGTTTGTCTGCATACACAAATGAGTATTTAGTGTCTGGGGCTTAGGGCATCAAGTGCTGCCCTTATCCGTTTGTTTGTCTGCTTACACAAATGAGTATTTAGTGTCTGGGGTTTAGGGCATCAAGTGCTGCCCTTATCTGTTTGTTTGTCTGCATACACAAATGAGTATTTAGTGTCTGGGGTTAGGGCATTAAGTGCTACCCTTATCCGTTTGTTTGTCTGCATACACAAATGAGTATTTAGTGTCTTCTGTTTAGGGCATTAAGTTCTGCCCTTATCCATTTGTTTGTCTGCATACACAAATGAGTATTTAGTGTCTGGGGTTTAGGGCATTAAGTTCTGCCCTTATCCATTTGTTTGTCTGCATACACAAATGGGTATTTAGTGTCTTGGGTTTAGGGCATCAAGTGCTGCCCTTATCCGTTTGTTTGTCTGCATACACAAATGAATATTTAGTGTCTGGGGTTTAGGGCATCAAGTGCTGCCCTTATCCTTTTATTTGTCTGCATACACAAATGAGTATTTAGTGTCTGGGGTTTAGGGTATCAAGTGCTGCCCTTATCTGTTTGTTTGTCTGCATACACAAATGAGTATTTAGTGTCTGGGGTTAGGGCATTAAGTGCTACCCTTATCCGTTTGTTTGTCTGCATACACAAATGAGTATTTAGTGTCTGGGGTTAAGGGCATCAAGTGCTGCCCTTATCCGTGTGTTTGTCTGCATACACAAATGAGTATTTAGTGTCTTGGTTTAGGGCATCAAGTGCTGCCCTTATCTGTTTGTTTGTCTGCATACACAAATGGGTATTTAGTGTCTGGGGTTTAGGGCATTAAGTTCTGCCCTTATCCATTTGTTTGTCTGCATACACAAATGAGTATTTAGTGTCTGGGGTTTAAGGCATCAAGTGCTGCTCTTATCCGTTTGTTTGTCTGCATACACAAATGAGTATTTAGTGTCTGGGGTTTAGGGCATCAAGTGCTGCCCTTATCTGTTTGTCTGCATACACAAATGGGTATTTAGTGTCTGGGGTTTAGAGCATTAAGTGCTACCCTTATCCGTTTGTTTGTCTGCATACTCAAATGAGTATTAAGTGTCTGGGGTTTAGGGCATTAAGTGCTGCCCTTATCTGTTTGTTTGTCTGCATACACAAATGAGTATTAAGTGTCTGGGGTTTAGGGCATTAAGTGCTGCCCTTATTCATTTGTTTGTCTGCATACACAAATGGGTATTTAGTGTCTGGGGTTTAGGGCATTAAGTGCTGCCCTTATTCGTTTGTTTGTCTGCATGCACAAATGAGTATGTAGTGTCTGGGGTTTAGGGCATTAAGTGTTGCCCTTATTCGTTTGTTTGTCTGCATACACAAATGAGTATTTAGTGTCTTGGGTTTAGGGCATCAAGTGCTACCCTTATCCATTTGTTTGTCTGTATACACAAATGTGTATTTAGTGTCTGGGGTTTAGGGCATTAAGTGTTGCCCTTATCCGTTTGTTTGTCTGCATACACAAATGTGTATTTAATGTCTGGGTTTTAGGGCATTAAGTGTTGCCCTTATTCGTTTGTTTGTCTGCATATACAAATGAGTATTAAGTGTCTGGGGTTTAGGGCATTTAGTGCTGCCCTTATCAGTTTGTTTGTCTGCATACACAAATGAGTATTAAGTGTCTGGGGTTTAGGGCATTTAGTGCTGCCCTTATCCGTTTGTTTGTCTGCATACACAAATTGGTATTTAGTGTCTGGGGTTTAGGGCATTAAGTGCTACCCTTATCCGTTTGTTTGTCTGCATACACAAATGTGTATTTAATGTCTGGGTTTTAGGGCATTAAGTGTTGCCCTTATTCGTTTGTTTGTCTGCATACACAAATGTGTATTTAATGTCTGGGTTTTAGGGCATTAAGTGTTGCCCTTATTCGTTTGTTTGTCTGCATACACAAATGAGTATTTAGTGTCTGGGGTTAAGGGCATCAAGTGCTGCCCTTATCCGTGTGTTTGTCTGCATACACAAATGATTATTTAGTGTCTGGGGTTTAGGGCATCAAGTGCTGCCCTTATCCGTTTGTTTTTCTGCATACACAAATGAGTATTTAGTGCCTGGGGTTAGGGCATTAAGTGCTACCCTTATCCGTTTGTTTGTCTGCATACACAAATGAGTATTTAGTGTCTGGGGTTTAGGGCATTAAGTGCTGCCCTTATCCGTTTGTTTGTCTGCATATACAAATGAGTATTAAGTGTCTGGGGTTTAGGGCATTTAGTGCTGCCCTTATCCGTTTGTTTGTCTGCATACACAAATGTGTATTAAGTGTCTGGGGTTTAGGGCATTTAGTGCTGTCCTTATCCGTTTGTTTGTCTGCATACACAAATGAGTATTTAGTGTCTGGGGTTTAGGGCATTATGTACTACCCTTATCCGTTTGTTTGTCTGCATACACAAATGTGTATTTATTGTCTGGGTTTTAGGGCATTAAGTGTTGCCCTTATTCGTTTGTTTGTCTGCATACACAAATGAGTATTTAGTGTCTTGGGTTTAGGGCATCAAGTGCTGTTCTGATCCGTTTGTTTGTCTGCATACACAAATGATTATTTAGTGTCTGAGGTTTAGGGCATCAAGTGCTGCCCTTATTCGTTTGTTTGTCTGCATACACAAATGGGTATTTAGTGTCTGGGGTTTAAGGCATTAAGTGCTACCCTTATCCGTTTGTTTGTCTGCATACACAAATGAGTATTTAGTGTCTGGGGTTTAGGGCATCAAGTGCTACCCTTATCCGTTTGTTTGTCTGCATACACAAATGAGTATTAAGTGTCTGGGGTTTAGGGCATTAAGTGCTACCCTTATCCATTTGTTTGTCTGCATACACAAATGAGTATTTAGTGTCTGGGGTTTAGGGCATTAAGTTCTGTCCTTATCCGTTTGTTTGTCTGCATACACAAATGGGTATTTAGTGTCTGGGGTTTAAGGCATTAAGTGCTACCCTTATCCGTTTGTTTGTCTGCATACACAAATGAGTATTAAGTGTCTGGGGTTTAGGCATTAAGTGCTGCCCTTATCCGTTTGTTTGTCTGCATACACAAATGAGTATTTAGTGTCTGGGGTTTAGGGCATTAAGTGCTGCCCTTATCCGTTTGTTTGTCAGCATACACAAATGGGTATTTAGTGTCTGGGGTTTAGGGCATTAAGTGCTGCCCTTATCCATTTGTTTGTTTGCATACACCAATGGGTATTTAGTGTCTGGGGTTTAGGGCATTAAGTGCTGCCCTTATCCATTTGTTTGTCTGCATACACATATGAGTATTTAGTGTCTGGGGTTTAGGGCATTAAGTGCTGCCCTTATTCGTTTGTTTGTCTGCATACACAAATTGGTATTTAGTGTCTGGGATTTAGGGCAATAAGTGCTGCCCTTATCGTTTGTTTGTCTGCATACTGTTACACAAATGTGTATTTAGTGTCTGGGGTTTAGGGCATTAAGTGCTACCCTTATCCATTTGTTTGTCTGCATACACAAATGAGTATTTAGTGTCTGGGGTTTAAAGCATTAAGTGCTGCCCTTATCCGTTTGTTTGTCTACATACACAAATGTGTATTTAGTGTCTTCTGTTTAGGGCATTAATTGCTACCCTCATCCGTTTGTTTGTTTGCATACACAAATGAGTATTAAGTGTCTTGGGTTTAGGGTCAGTAACTTTTTTGGAACGTTGAAAAACAGTTGGAAAAATATTGTGGCTGTTTCTAGATACTTAAAAAACAGCTTTTAGATTTTTTAAAAAATCTGTTATGTAGCACACAAGTAATCAGCCAGTCGCAAAGAAGCAACCTTTTTTGACCATTCATCCACCCGAATTTTATACAGTTGGCTTCCATTCAATAATTCTAAAGGGGTCTGTGTACTTAAGTTATATTTGGTGTGTAGCTGTATAATTTTGAAATGTAAATCAAGTTTGATATTTGTTAATGTCTGTAAATTTTATTTAGGAACTATGGTCCCTTTTCAATATTTTTTTTGTTAATTTGTTTCAGATCAATAGGAATGGTATACGTGCCAACATACACATTTGTAATAAAATTAAAAAAGGCATTTTATGATAATTACTAAATAATTTATCTATTTTTTATTCAATAAACTACTGGAAAGTCAAATTCAAACTTTTGCCATGAGGGCTTGGTGCAAAACTAATGTAATTGCATTTTTTCCAAAATCATTTTGTTACATAAATTGGTATAATATATCAATTGATTGATTGATTGAATATTTAGGGCTTACTGATGATCAGTTAACTTAACCACTGTTTCTTGGGATCCTGGAAAGTTAACCAGTTCTATAGCACACCCTTCTCGGCACATAACTGATAACTTTTCCACTTCAGTCAGCAGTGAGAGACGAATGGTAATAAGACACAATGTCATGCATCAACCATCACAGAAATTATGGCCGGGTAGGGATTCGAACACATGACCCCTGGATTGATAGTCAAACACGCTAATGACTGAGTAATTATCTGTTAATTGGGCCTGGCCTATAATATATAATCTATCAAAAGTGGAAATATTACAATTTGCATATTAGTAAAACTGATATTTACATCATTTTAAACATGAACATAAGATTTGTCAAAATTATTGTGTTTATTAGTTAAAACATAAATAATACAGCTTAATATACTTTTGCAAACATGTTTTTCCCCCATTACTTCTATATAGTTGTGTTGCTTTTTAATGGAATTACCAATGATTTTGACATAATAACAATAATAATTTTAAACATTTGTATATTAGGTTACAATATTTTAAACTAAGAAATGAATTATTTCCTCATATAAAATATGTGCAAAACTATTGTTATTTGAGTTACAATAGTATTGCATCAATTCTCAATTCTGCTTATTACTCAAACTTTTACAAATATATTAAGCTGTATTAAACATTCATTGATGACCCTTGTTAAAATTGTAAGTAATGCAATTTCCCCATGAATTTTTAATTATCAAAAAAAATGGACTAAAATTTTTTTTTATCGTCCTGAACAATTTGCGTTAACCTATACTGAGCAAAAGTAGAAACATCCCACTTATGGATCCGACATATATCCGGCTGTGTTTATATTACACATTCAGTGAATGTACATGCGAGACACTGGTCATTTGTAAATACACCTGTGGAAGGTCAACACCAAACGCACCCGGTCAACTGATATGGATTCAGAAATGAATAAACTTCATTTTCTGTATAAGTGTTAGTACCACCAACCTTATAGATTTTCAGCAATCTTTCTTTGAATTTGGTGGGACATTTCTACATTTGCTCAGTATAGTTTAAATAGTTTCGCACCAAGCCCTCGACCAGTTCTTGACAAGTTAGTAGATTATCTTAGTTGTTGTTCGCAAAAGTTTACATTTAAAGCCTCAGGGATAATTGAAACAATTTATGCAATACATATTTTGAAAACAACCTTTGCATGGCATATTTTAAGGGGGGCTGGGTTAGTGGGGGACTGATGTTGGTTCAAATGCATACATCACTGAGAATGATTCAAAGTCAAATTCAAATAAAAATGGCATTAATGCATTGGATAGCATGTTGGCCAGTCACACCAAATATGTGGGTTGGATCCCAGATTTAGTTTGTACTAATTTATTTAAGCTCAATTGGGAAGAAAGCTCTAAGCATATATGAACCACTCTTGAGTCCACTTCATGGGTAGAACCAGTTCTCAATGGTGTTTTTTAGAGGCATTGGGTCGAGCTGCGGATTGAACCCGTTTAGTCCATTCTTAAAAAAAAAATTGTTTGCTGTGCTCTGACACAGTTTTTTTGATGTGGGTAGATAGGTGGTAAATTTTATTTGCCAAATTTGATATTGTTAAGTCATTTAAAGAAAAATAGATAAAAATCTTGAGAAACAATTCAAGTCATTAAAAAGTTGAAATTTTGAGTAAGTAAGAGCATAGCAAACAATTGTTTTTAAAAACGATCTTAATTCAAGGCATAAGAAGATGGCCTTTCTAAACAGGGATTCATTTAAAGCAACACATCCACGTTTCAACTTTTTTAAAAAAAATTTCAATTGAGTTGTGAGCACATATCCCATACATAAATATATGGTCAGTGAGCTGTATATGTGCTAACAAACACTATCCAGAACGCTTTAGAATTATAAAAAAGATGTTCAAATTATAAAGCGTGACAAACGCTTTATAAATTATTTTTAAATTGCCGAGGATTCCAACTTGGCTTCAAATTGAATTATATGAGTCATATTAAAAAACTTCACGTTTTAGTGCGTAGTGTACTTTACCTGCCTTGAAAGTCATTTTGACAATTTTTTTTGACTCGGGTGAGTTACACGCTTGTTTTATAAAGTGCTAGTCACGCATTATAATTTGGGCATCATTTTGTTCGGGATTGTGTTTATATGCTCATATACAGCTAATTGATCATATGTTTGTATGGGAAATGTGCTCATAACTCAATTAATTTTTTTTTTTAAAAGTTCAAATGTGGATGTGTTGCTTTAAGATGTCTCTGAACTCGCTACATATTCAGGTTTGAAAAACAAATTAAACAAATGAATATAATATTTCACTGTCTATTTTCTATTTACAGTCTACAGCCTGCAAGAATGTTGCTTACAAACAATATGCGGAATAATTCCTCGCTACAGAATAGATGAGCTAGACATTACAAACATTCTCAAGGAAGACTTACACCGAATATTCCGTACCCGATCTCTACGACGACAAGATGCAGTGATAACCTGAGAGGATGTGTTGCCAAAAAACACAAACGTGGTGATAAGAAATGACTCAAGGATAAACTGCCTGCAATACTCCATAACAGATCTCTTCAACTAAACAAGACTCGGTTGTAACCTGAGAGGTCATATTCCCATTCACAAAAGTTTGATTATCAGGAACCTTTTTTTCTCAAGGATTAACTGCCTAAAATATTCCGTTCCATGTTGCTATGCTGACAGGATGCCTTCACATTGTTTTTTATATTTTGTGCTATTCAGAAAGAATGATACATAGATCTGTCCATGTTTTTATACCACTCTTCCTGACATTGATCATCAGTGAATATTTAGTGTTTTATGAAAGTGTGCTGTATAGTATGGGCGTTCGCTGCTTTCAATCCCTTTAATTAAGGGAAATAAAACCAGATGTTTTAGACAGAAATGCGTGAATTCGCTTGAAAAAAGTAATTCAAAATGAGGGTGATGACTTTGACTATGAGAAGGGTAAAAACCATACATTTTTTGGATGATGGATTGAGACCTTATTTCAACCTTGTATATGGACAATTGAAAATTCTTGCCATACTCTAAATGAAGGCTGAAAATTAGAGTTCTGACCACTGCCTTGTGATATAATTTGTGTACCTGTGTCAGTACCTATGTCAGTACATGTGTCAGTACCTAAGTCCGTACCTGTGTTGGTACCTGTGTCAGTACCTAGGTTGGTACCTGTGTCAGTTCCTGTGTCAGTACCTGGGTTAGTACCTGTGTCAGTACCTGGGTTAGTACCTGTGTCAGTACCTAGGTTGGCACCTGTGTCTGTACATAGGTCAGTACCTATCATGTTAGTACCTGTGTCAGTACCTTATTGATAATACTAGCTGTTGATAAGATACCGCAAATAACAGAATCAATCTACATTGGGGCCCTCTTCTGCATTGATGTGAATTTGATATGTCAAATGTATAATAGTTAGTGACATTAACATTTTTTGCAATTGCATGAACTGTAAATTAAAAGCTTAACTATTGGATGAGAAGGAACATGTAGATTTGTGAGCTTATCCATCCCTTAATTGCGATGGGATGGGGGTGAGGGTGGGGACAGGGTATCACATATTTCTGGTTATGTTGTTGTATATATAAACTGGTAACTATTTATATATTATTGAATGGAACTATGTTACTGATCCAGTGTCAGACAGAAATGAATATTTATTCCCCAACCATTTGAAAAATGATGGCGGGGCATTAAGTGTTGCCCCTGTCCGTCTGTCTGTTCTTTCGTGCATCAGATGGTAAAATTAATAACTTCTAAAGAGGTTGATGTATTTGATTAATAATTTGTGTATACAGGTCAAGTTTGATATATGTGAATGTTCGTCAAATTTTACACAAGTTATGGCCCCTTTTCTGTGGGAGCATTTGTATCAACACATTTCTAGTTTTTATAACTTTTGTAGTTATGACCGTTTGTGGACTTAAGAAGATATATTGTTTGTATTTCTCTGCACGTTGGTTTCCATGTTACTCCAAGGTGGGATTAAAGAGGCATAACTAGTATCTAACTTAATATGTTTACAAAGAAATATTTATGAATGTGAATGATGAACATTTCTGTTGATTTATAACAGCTGGCATCTCTCCTGCACATGAATAAATTTTGTTTTAAATCTATATTTACTGGTTAGTTATTCTAATATAAAAATTAGATGCTTCACTGATCTATGGAAATTATCATAAAATTTCAGATTCAATCATACATGTTTACTGGGCCAATTCTGTCATCCTTTGGTATTAGAACAGTCGCCGAATATGTGCAAAGATATATATGCATATATGGTCAAAATTTTTTTTGTTGGATCCTAGTTTATTGTATATGAGAAATTATTTATTGAGCATTGTAGGAAAAAAAGTGTTGCTAAGGAAATTAATAAAGAAACACAAGTCTTGTCACATGATTTGAACTTCGATCACCCAAATGACAATCCGCAGATATAACCACTTGGCTATGTAGGAATATAACATGATCGGCTGTATAAATCTAAACTTAATATTGACTGCTTACCTGAGTTTAATTAATGATGCCTGGAAATTTCCAGGTGTTTACGGATATAACCAAGTTCATATATACTAAATAATTTTTGTAATTCCACTGGTCAGGCGTACGGAATTTTGTGCCAGATATGATCCAGATGGTCACAAATTACGCTAAATATTTCTATTATACCAGTTATTTATTGATTTAAAAGGGATGAACTTAGTTACTTACTGGTTATGCCGTTTTAAATGAAACTAGAAAATTACACATGTGGTAACTGTTAAATGTCATGCAAAAATGCAATCTCTTCCATTTATTTTGATCAATTCAGACTTGTTTGACTTCATTACATGTGCAAGTTGGTTAGCATTTTTAATGCATCCTCACATGTTTGAAAAATATATGTATACGTGTATATATGTACATTTCTTGTATGAAGCTTTGATTTACATTATCCCATTGTTATTCAGTATTTTGAAATAGTAAAGGGCAATGTCCTTGTTATACCTCAAAGTGAAAATCCTGGGTCCAAACTTACTTCCAAGAAATAGAACTCGTGTATATTATACATTATAACTTTTAAAGTTTCATTTTAATATTTTGTGATACACATGCACTAAATTGCAAACTGCATCAAAATGCAGCAGTCTCACCTATTATCTTGGATATTTTTTTAACAGTTTTAACCTTAAAGCAAGATAACTATATGAAACTTTATAGAAATCTGTTCAATAATTGTCATTGTATGTTGTATTTTGTATCTGCAATTTTTTTTAATGGGGTTTAATGCCATTTTCAACACATTTCATGTTATATATGGCATATCCTTCATTGGTGGAGGCAGACTTTAGAATGAATCTGAGTAGAAACACCATCCTTCTGCAAGTAACTAGGAATCTTTCTCACATAAAGTTTTTGGAGTGAGCTGGACTCGAACCTACGACCTTAGCAGTGAGAGGTAAATGGTCTTGATACAGCCACAGACCACTCGGCCACGTGAAATCCCTCTGTAATTTAAAACTATTGATCTGTATTGAAAATATGATAAATCTTGACCCATGATCTAGTCTCACATACTGTTTTATATACTGGCTATACATAGCTCAAGTTTTCTTTTTGATATTTATATGAATTTCATGTATTGTTATCTGACATGAGAATGAAGCTTTTAATTGATTTAACTCGTGTGGTTCTGGCTAAGAATAGAATCACTGTCAATCTCTGCAGAGGGATAGGAATCCTCCGAATGAATGTCATGTTCATTTTAACATTTTTGTCATGTTTATTATTGTGGTTAAATTACCAACCCCTGTGTGGTTCCAGGGAACCATATGAGTGATGGCAAGAATAGGATCACTGTGGCATGTCATTAGAGGCGACAATTTGAGAAAAACGATATAATTTGCTGAAACTCTGCAGTTCTGCAGGTATCAAGGTTCTAGCCACTGTGCTACCCCTCTATGTCTGTTTTGATCAGCCGTTAGAGTGAGCCTAGTATGAAGCCCACAGCCTCTGGTATAAGCAGCCAATGTTCTATCCACTGTACTACTCATCTATGTCTATTTTGATCAGCCGTTAGAGTGAGCCTATTATGAAGCCCTCGACATCTGGTATAAGCAGCCAATGTTCTATCCACTGTACTACTCATCTATGTCTGTTTTGATCAGCCGTTAGAGTGAGCCTAGTATGAAGCCCACAACCTCTGGTATAAGCAGCCAATGTTCTATCCACTGTACTACCCCTCTATGTCTGATTTGATCAGCCGTTAGAGTGAGCCTAGTATGAAGCCCTCAACATCTGGTATTAGCAGCCAATGTTCTATCCACTGTACTACCCCTCTATGTCTGTTTTGATCAGCCGTTAGAGTGAGCCTAGTATGAAGCCCTCGACCTCTGGTATAAGCAGCCAATGTTCTATCCACTGTACTACCCCTCTATGTCTGTTTTGATCAGCCGTTAGAGTGAGCCTAGTATGAAGCCCTCAACGTCTGGTATAAGCAGCCAATGTTCTATCCACTGTACTACCCCTCTATGTCTGTTTTGATCAGCCGTTAGAGTGAGCCTAGTATGAAGTCCTCAACCTCTGGTATAAGCAGCCAATGTTCTATCTACTGTACTACCCCTCTATGTATGTTTTGATCAGCCGTTAGAGTGAGCCTAGTATGAAGCCCTCAACCTCTGGTATTAGCAGCCAATGTTCTAACCACTGTTCTACCCCTCTATATCTGTTTTGATCAGCCGTTAGAGTGAGCCTAGTATGAAGCCCTCAATCTCTGGTATTAGCAGCCAATGTTCTATCCACTGTACTACTCCTCTATGTCTGTTTTGATCAGCCGTTAGAGTGAGCCTAGTATGAAGCCCTCAACCTCTGGTATTAGCAGCCAATGTTCTATCCACTGTGCTACCCCTCTATGTCTGTTTTGATCAGCCATTAGAGTGAGCCTAGTATGAAGCCTTCAACCTCTGGTATTAGCAGCCAATGTTCTATCCACTGTACTACCCCTCTATGTCTGTTTTGATGAGCTGTTAGAGTGAACCTAGTATGAAGCCCTCAACCTCCGGTATTAGCAGCCAATGTTCTATCCAATGTACTAACCCTCTATGTCTGTTTTGATCAGCCGTTAGAGTGAGCCTGGTATGTAGCCCTCAACCTCTGGTATAAGCAGCCAATTTTCTATCCACTGTAATACCCCTCTTTGTCTATTTTGATCAGCCGTTAGAGTGAGCCTAGTACGAAGCCCTCAACCTCTGGTATTAGCACCCAATGTTCTATCCACTGTACTACCCCTCTATGTCTGTTTTGATCAGCCATTAGAGTGAGCCTAGTATGAAGCCCTCAACCTCTGGTATAAGCATCCAATGTTCTATCCACTGTATTACCCCTCTATGTCTATTTTGATCAGCCGTTAGAGTGAGTCTAGTATGAAGCCCTCAACCTCTGGTATAAGCAGCCAATGTTCTACCCACTGTATTACCCCTCTATGTCTATTTTGATCAGCCGTTAGAGTGAGCCTAGTACGAAGCCCTCAGCCTCCGGTATAAGCAGCCAATGTTCTATCCACTGTACTACCCCTCTATGTCTGTTTTGATCAGCCGTTAGAGTGAGCCTAGTATGAATCCCACAACCTCTGGTATAAGCAGCCAATGTTCTATCCTTGTACTACCCCTCTATGTCTGTTTTGATCAGCCGTTAGAGTGAGCCTAGTATGAAGCCCTCAACCTCTGGTATAAGCAGCCAAAGTCTATCCACTGTACTACCCCTCTATGTATGTTTTGATCAGCTGTTAGAGTGAGCCTAGTATGAAGCCCTCAACCTCTGGTATTAGCAGCCAATGTTCTATCCACTGTGCTACCCATCTATGTCTGTTTTGATCAGCCGTTAGAGTGAGCCTAGTATGAAGCCTTCAACCTCTGGTATTAGCAGCCAATGTTCTATCCACTGTACTACCACTCTATGTCTGTTTTGATCAGCTGTTAGAGTGAACCTAGTATGAAGCCCTCAACCTCCGGTATTAGCAGCCAATGTTCTATCCAATGTACTAACCCTCTATGTCTGTTTTGATCAGCCGTTAGAGTGAGCCTGGTATGTAGCCCTCAACCTCTGGTATAAGCAGCCAATTTTCTATCCACTGTAATACCCCTCTTTGTCTATTTTGATCAGCCGTTAGAGTGAGCCTAGTACGAAGCCCTCAACCTCTGGTATTAGCACCCAATGTTCTATCCACTGTACTACCCCTCTATGTCTGTTTTGATCAGCCATTAGAGTGAGCCTAGTATGAGGCCCTCAACCTCTGGTATAAGCACCCAATGTTCTATCCACTGTATTACCCCTCTATGTCTATTTTGATCAGCCGTTTGAGTGAGTCTAGTATGAAGCCCTCAACCTCTGGTATAAGCAGCCAATGTTCTACACACTGTATTACCCCTCTATGTTTATTTTGATCAGCCGTTAGAGTGAGCCTAGTACGAAGCCCTCAGCCTCCGGTATAAGCAGCCAATGTTCTATCCACTGTACAACCCCTCTATGTCTGTTTTGATCAGCCGTTAGAGTGAGCCTAGTATGAATCCCACAACCTCTGGTATAAGCAGCCAATGTTCTATCCACTGTACTACCCCTCTATGTCTGTTTTGATCAGCCGCTAGAGTGAGCCTAGTATGAAGCCCCCAACGTCTGGTATAAGCAGCCAATGTTCTATCCACTGTACTACCCCTCTATGTCTGTTTTGATCAGCCATTAGAGAGAGCCTAGTATGAAGCCCTCAACCTCTGGTATTAGCAGCCAATGTTCTATCCACTGTGCTACCCCTCTATGTATGTTTTGATCAGCCGTTAGAGTGAGCCTAGTACGAAGCCCTAATCCTCCGGTATTAGCAGCCATTGTTCTATCCACTGTACTACCCCTCTATGTCTGTTTTGATCAGCCGTTAGAGTGAGCCTAGTACGAAGCCCCCAACCTCTGGTATTAGCAGCCAATGTTCTATCCACTGTGCTACCCCTCTATGTCTGTTTTGATCAGCCGTTAGAGTGAGCCTAGTACGAAGCCCTCAACCTCTGGTATTAGCAGCCAATGTTCTATCCACTGTACTACCCATCTATGTCTGTTTTGATCAGCTGTTAGAAGTGAGCCTAGTACGAATCCCTCAACCTCTGGTATTAGCAGCCAATGTTCTATCCACTGTGCTACCCCTCTATGTCTGTTTTGATCAGCCGTTAGAGTGAGCCTAGTATGAAGCCCTCAACCTCTGGTATTAGCAGCCAATGTTCTATCCACTGTACTACCACTCTATGTCTGTTTTGATCAGTCGTTAGAGTGAGCCTAGTATGAAGCCCTCAACCTCTGCTATAAGCAACCAGTGTTCTATCCACTGTACTACCCCTTTATGTCTGTTTTGATCAGCCGTTAGAGTGAGCCTGGTATGGAGCCCTAAACCTCTGGTATTTGCAGCCAATGTTCTATCCACTGTACTACCCCTCTATGTCTGTTTTGATCAGCCGTTAGAGTGAGACAAGTATGAAGCCCTCAACCTCTGGTATAAGCAGCCAATGTTCTATCCACTGTACTACCCCTCTATGTCTGTTTTGATTAGTAAGCCTTTAAATTGAATGTAAACAACGAAGCATATTGATTGAACATAATTAACCAAATGACTTTCACATGCAATTATCTGCTTGCTGTAACAGATGTATGTTTTTTTTGTCAGTCATTTGAAGATGATCAATAAAATTGTTTTAAACTTAAAGTAAATGTATGTTTGTTTCTACATTATTTGTTAATGCCGGACCAAACTAGTTCAGTCATTAACATGTCACTGCCAATCCATCGGTCTTGAGTTTGAATTCTGCCTGGCCACAGTTTCTGTGATGATTGGTCATGAACTTTGTCAAATATGCATGTCTTAAAGACAGTGTATCAGGGAAAATAGATATACATGTCTTAAATTCAGGGAAATTGATATGCATGTCTTAAAGGCAGTGAATTAGGGAAATCTATATAAATGTCTTAAAGGCAGTGTATCAGGGTAATCTATATAAATGTCTTAAAGGTAGTGTAACAGGGAAATTGATATGCATATCTTAAAAGCAGTGTATCATGGAAAATAGATATAAATGTCTTAAATGCAAGGATATTGATACGCATGTCTTAAAGGCAGTGTATCATGGAAAATAAATATAAATGACTTAAATGCAGGGAAATTGATACGCATGTCTTAAAGGCAGTGTATCAGGGAAATCTATATAAATGTCTTAAAGGTAGTGTAACAGGGAAATCTATGTAAATGTCTTAAAGGTAGTGTAACAGTGAAATCAATGTAATGTCTCAAAGATAGTGTATCATATTTTTATGCCCCCCCCCCCCCCCCCCCCCAAATTTTTTGAGTGGCATATAGTAATCGCAGCGTCCATCCGTCCATCCGTCCTTCCGTCCGTCCTTCCGTACGGGATTTCGTTTCCGGCCTGTAACTTTGTCATGCATAGATTGATTTTGTTGATACTTGCTACAAATGATCAACATAACATGACGACGTGTTGCGAGTAAGACCCACACCTGTACCTCAAAGGTCAAGATCACAATTTGACTTTGTTTGACAACACTTTGAGTATGTGTGAGATTTCGTTTTCGGCCTGTAACTTTGTCATGCATAGATGGATTTTGTTGATACTTGCTACAAATGATCAACATAACATGACGACGTGTCGCGAGTAAGACCCACACCCGTACCTCAAAGGTCAAGGTCACAATTTGACTTTGTTTGACAACACTTTCAGTCTGTTTGAGATTTCGTGTCTGGCCTGTAACTTTGTCATGCATAGATGGATTTTGTTAATACTAGCTACAAATGACCGACATAACATGACGATGTGTCGCGCATTACACCCACAATCCCACTTCAAAGGTCAAGGTCACAATTTAACTTTGGTTAATGACACTTTCATTCTGATTGAGATTTCGTGTCCGGTTTCAAACTTTGTCACCTATGGATAAATTCAAAAACACTTGGCACAATTCATCAGCATGACATTACAAAGTGTCACATGTAAGACCCACATGCGTACCTCAATGGTCAAGGTCGCTCTTTCAGTTTTTTTGACAACACTATCAGTCTGTGTGAAATTTTTCTTATCCGATCTATAACTTTGTCATCTATGGATATATTTTCAAAACACTAGGCTCAGTTGATAAACATGACATATAATTAAGTGTCGCATATAAGACCCTGAACCTTTCGTCAAAGGTGAAAGTCACACTTTCAATTTGTTTGATATTGCGTGTCTGGTCTGTCACTTTGTCTTTAACTTGGCTCAATTTATCAAGATGACATGACGCCGTGTCATAAGAAAAACCTACTAGACACTGTCACACTTTGAATATGTATGACAACACTTTAAATCTGTTTGAAATTTCATGTCTGTCTTATAACTTTATCATGCATGGATGGATTTCAAAAACACTTGGTTCAATTTATCAATTGATCAACAATTGATCTGTAACTTACATTTAGGGATTTTAAAATAGCTTGACACAAGTGATCAGCATGTCATGATAATGTTTCACCTGCATTTAACTGTTGAAATACCCAGACCATTACATCAGATGTCAAAATCAAGGTTACACAAAGGTCAAGGTCATGCTTTAATGTCTAGTCTGAAACATTAGTCAATTACCTTTGATATTCATATATACATCGCTACCAATTTTATCATATATTGTTATTTTTCACAGACCATTTGGGGGGCATGTGACACTTAACAGTGACATTTCTTGTTTTTTTTATATAAATGTCTTAAAGGCAGAGTGTCGGGAAAATTGATATAAATTTTCTAAAGGCATTGTATCTGGAAATTTAATATAAATGTGGTAAAGGCAGTGTATTAGGGAAACCATTATAAGTGTATTAAAAGCAGTGTACGAAGGAATTTGATATACATGTAAATGTATAAAAAGCAGTGTATAAGGGAATTTGATATAAATGTATAAAAAGCAGTGTATAAGGGAATTTGATATAAATGTATAAAAAGCAGTGTATAAGGGAATTTGATATAAATGTATTTAATGCAGTGTGTATTGGGAATTTACATATATGTGTCTTAAAGGCAGTGTATAAGAGAATTCAATATATGTGTCTTAAAGGCTGTTTTTAAAGGAAATCAATATAAATATTTTAATGAAAGTGTATAAGCAAATATATTATAAATGTCTTAAATATTGTTGATACACATGTTTTAAAGGCAGTTTATAAGAGAACTTGATATTAATGATTTAAAGGCAGTCTATAACTCGATTCGATATGAATGTCTTCAAGGCAGTGTATTTGAGAAATCGATATAAATATTTTAAGTGATAACGGCAGTATATAAGGTTATTCGATATATGTCTTAAAGGCAGTGTATTTGAAAAATCGATATAAAGTGTGATAACGGCAGTATATAAGGTAATTCGATATATATGTCTTAAAGGCAGTGTATTTGAGATATTGATATAAATGTTTTAAAGGCAATGTTTCAGGGAAATTGATATACTTAAAGGCACTGTATCTTTGAACTGGATATAAATCTTAAAGGCAATGTATAAGGAAAATCGATATAAATGCCTTCAAAGGAAGTATACATGTATAAGGTTACTCGATATAAATGTCTTGAAGGCAATGCATCAGGGAAATCAATATAAATGTTTTAAAGGCAGTGTTTCAGGAAATCGATATTAATGTTTAAAGGCAGTGTTTCAAGAACTCGATCCAAATGTTTTAAAGGCAGTGTATAAGGAAATTCAATATACATGTCTTAAAGGCAATGTATCTTGAAACTGGATATACATGTCTTAAAGGCAATGTTTAAGGCAAATCGATATAAAGGCCTTAAAAGGCAGTTTATAAGGGAAATCGATATAAGTATCTTAAATACAGTGTATCCAGGCAGTGTATAAGGCAATTTCTTATACGTGTCTTATGGTCAGTGTGCCAGGGAAATCAAAACGTATGTCGCAAAGGCAATGCATCAATGATTTCGATATAAATGTCTTTAAGACAGTGTGTCAGGTGATTGGTATAAATGTTTTAAAGGCAATTACCAGGTAAGTCTATATAAATATCATAAATAGAGTGTATCATATAAACGTATCTGGAAAATCTATATCAATGTCTTTCAGGCAGTCTAGAAGTGAATTTGATATAATTATCTTAAATACAGTGTATCCGGGAATCGATATAAATGTGTTGAAGGCAATGTATCTGGGAATCGATATAAATGTGTTAAAGGTAATGTATCTGGGAAATCGACATAAATGTCTTAAAGGCAATGTATCTGGGAAATCGATATGAATGTCTTAAAGGCAAAGTATCTGGGAAATCGATATAAATGTCTTAAAGGCAATGTATCCGGGAATCGATATAAATGTCTGATATTCAATATCATTTATAACTCAAATACAAACTATTAAGAATTTCATTTTCACCTGAACATGACACAATTTTTTTATCATGCGGATTTATTTAGCATGCGGAAGGTCGTGGGTTCAATCCCCGGCCGGGTCATACCAAAGACTTTAAAAATGGTACTAGAAGCTTCCTCGCTTGACGCTCAACATTTAGAGGAGAGTTCTAGGTCTGGTCGACCCGGTGTCAGTATAATGTGACTGGATGGGGTATCATACCATGTGTCTGCGGCATGATACTCCAGTGTGACAGCGCTCAGAATACTGTCTCAAGTAGACACCGTCGCGATATGACTGAAAAATTGTTGAAAGCGACGCTAAACACCATACGACTACGACGACATCAAAAGGTGAAATTAAAACGGAATCCTATTTCTAAATATAAACTGCTCAGCGACCTTAACGTCATTACTCCGACTCTTTTCAAATGAACCAAAAATCAACAAAGAATGCCTATATAAGAAATTAAATAGAAGTCAAATGACTCAGTTGATATGTTTCAAAATGCAGCGAAAATTTAATCGGAAAAATTGTATTAGTTTAAACTGGTGACGTAAGCAAAGTAAGGACTTACGTTTTAAAAATATTATTTCAACATGTTTTAATAGATGCTCTAACGGAAATAAGGGCTCTGAACGAGGATTAGATGGAAGTTTTATCGGACAAAAGGTTTTTTTTGCATGGGCACGTTGGATTAAAGCATTGGAATGACAGTTGACAACAATAATAACACATATGTTTTAGTATCGGCCCTTAAGTACTTTGACAAAAACCGATGTACTAATAGAAAACATGCGAGGTACGTGAAAAACTTTTCAGATTCAAACGAGTACGAGTACGACCTTTGTAGGGCGAACTTGAACTCCAAGCTAAAAGCTTGTCGCTTGAACGGGTGGTTAACTGTGGTATTCACAGTTCTGGAGTTATTTCGGTAATAAATTAATCAGAAATACACGAGGGAAAATGTTTGTTTGCATATAATTGTGTTTTCATGCTTGGAACTTTGTATTTCATATTTACATAGTAGAACTTAGGTCTCCTTGCTAATAAAGTACCTTTAACATCGCAGATGACAGAGTCCCTTATATATATATTATTTATTTCCATTCCATAACTTCAAACAAAAACATTCAATTGATGCTTTTGTCCGCTGTTTCAAAAGATTCGAGGGGCTTTTTTTCCACCTTTTCAAATTTACCAAGGGGCTTTTGTCCATCTTCTAAAATCAATCGAGGGCCTTTTGTCCCAACTTCAAAAAACGACCAAGGGGCTTTTGTCCATCTCCTAAAATCTACCAAGGAGCTTTTGTCCACCTTCTTAAATGTACGGAGGGGCTTTTGTCTATGTGTACATCTTTTGACCAAGGGGCTTTTGTCTAAAGGTCATTTGTCCGGATACCATAATGAACGCATATGATTAATTGGTGCCCAAATCACCTAAAATCATGCTAAAGGTTGAAATCATTGAAATCTTTAATAACTATGTATCACTTCACACACTTTATATCTCTGTCTCTCTCCATTCGTCATAATTACTAAAAATGAGTATAAACGTTGCACATTTAACGTAACGTTTAAGTGACATATTTTTAAGGATATAATGATGTTATATGTTGGTCGCAGCGGGTATATAGTAGACTGGATAGTGTGTTGGCCGCAGCGGTGAGGTAGTGGACTGGATTGTGAGTTGGCCGCAGTAGGGAGGTAGTGGACATAATAGTATGTTGGCCGCAGCGGGGATGTAGTGGACTGGATAGAGTGTTGACCGCAGCGGTGGTAGTTGACTATATAGTGTGTTGGCCGCAGCAAATAGGTAGTGGACTGGATAGTGCGTTGGTCGCAGTGGGGAGGTAGTGGACTGGATAGTGTGTTGGCCGTAGTGGGAAGGTAGTTGACTTGATAGTGTGTTGGCCGCAGCGGGGAGGAAATGGACTGGATAGTGCATTGGCCGCAGCGGGGAGGTAGTATTCCGCGAGCTACCTTAAATGACGTCGAGACCAGCCCCGATCATCGGTATGTGATGTGTTTTAAATTGTCATAAAGTTGTTATTGCTCGGGATATATTTAGATTTCCGAGTATGTTCTGAAACATTAGTTTTACACTTACACACGGTCACAATCGAAACATTTCTGAATTTAATTGTCTTACCAGACATTCTAATAACGAATTTTCTACACAGTATTGTATAATATACCGAATGTAGCAGCTAAGCAGCCAGCTGATGTTTTAGGTACTTAACATTATATTTATTTTCTCAAATAGTATCAAAGCTTTTACCTTGAAATTTAATTAGGATTTCAGTAAGCAAGAACATCTAGGTTACGTAAAAGTGCATGTCATGTTAATGGCATGAACAACTTTTTAATGGTAGGGCTCTGGTCGCATCGTAAAACAAAAACACAACATATCCTTTTTAATGCTGTTTTTCATCATTTTCGTCACATGTAATAATTACTGATACTCAGTTATGTTGGTAGAGAGAAACCTAAGATCTATATAGATGAATGACGGAATCTGACTCTAACCATCCTCTCTCTCCAAGTAAGTGGTAAACTCCAAAAGTGTTTTGACCGTGCTTAGCTCGAACTCGCAACCTCAGCAATGATAGGTAAGTGATCTTGAGGCCTCTTAGTCAGGCGGACTTCAATAAATTATGAATTCTGCACTTCAAAATCATCTATCATGTATTATTACTATAATTACTGTGTAATTATTTGTTATAACTGACGACACCTACATGTTTTAATCTGTACATGCAGAATGACATTTTCTCATTTGAATTAATGTTAATAGGACTCAACAAGAATTACATTTGAATGTTCTATTATCTTGTTTTGTCAGTTCACATCAGCTTAATTTCAGAACATAGACTGAGGCTGTATAAATGATATCAGTAATATATATCAATGAATATTTCCCTCTTAGTTTAAAGAAAAAATATTAATCAATATTTGATAGATACGTTTGCCACTCTCATTTAAGATATTTTACTATTGTACAGACGCATGCAACCAGTTACAAAGGTAATACCCGGTCAGTATTTCCTGAGGTGAATGGCCAATATACACAAAATGTATGCAAACACCAAAAGATGAATTAAACTAGCTGCTTGCAACGTATGTAAACATGGCCTACTTGGTAGTAGCATTGGCAGTCCGGCACCTTACTGACTGAAGTCCGGCACAGCCTGCGTTATCAATCTATATAGCATTGGCAGTCCGGCACCTTACTGACTGAAGTCCGGCACAGCCTGCGTTATCAATCTATATAGCATCGGCAGTCCGACACCTTACTGACTGAAGTCCGGCAC
This sequence comes from Panopea generosa, assembly GCA_029582155.1. Taxonomy (NCBI): domain Eukaryota; kingdom Metazoa; phylum Mollusca; class Bivalvia; order Adapedonta; family Hiatellidae; genus Panopea; species Panopea generosa. The sequence continues at coordinate 38,807,017 of CM055905.1, forward strand.
AGCCTGCGTTATCAATCTATATAGCATTGGCAGTCCGGCACCTTACCGACTGAAGTCCGGCACAGCCTGCGTTATCAATCTATATAGCATTGGCAGTCCGGCACCTTACCGACTGAAGTCCGGCACAGCGTGTGTTATCAATCTATATAGCATTAGCAGTCCGGCACCTTACTGACTGAAGTCCGGCACAGCCTGCGTTATCAATCTATATAGCATTGGCAGTCCGGCACCTTACTGACTGAAGTCCGGCACAGCCTGCGTTATCAATCTTTATAGCATCAGCAGTCCGACACCTTACTGACTGAAGTCCGGCACAGCCTGCGTTATCAATCTATATAGCATTGGCAGTCCGGCACCTTACCGACTGAAGTCCGGCACAGCGTGTGTTATCAATCTATATAGCATTAGCAGTCCGGCACCTAACTGACTGAAGTCCGGCACAGCCTGCGTTATCAATCTATATAGCATTGGCAGTCCGGCATCTTACTGACTGAAGTCCGGCACAGCGTACGTTATCAATCTATATACAAGCATTTGTTCATACTATAGTTAGTTTAAACATATTTCATTGCCATATAAACACATATTACATTATATATTATAAATCAAATAATTTTTTAGGCAAAAGCAACTGTCCACAAGTTCTCTCAACATTAAATATGGCCTTTCACTCATCACAGTTAAACGGTATTAAAACAGTAACGAAGTCTATACAATGTATTTTAAGTGGTGCAATCCTGTAGTAATTTAATAGTTTGCGACCTTCTCAAACTGTCAACGTTCATAATTGTTCAAATAGAATATTTGCTTTGACGTTTTAACTTACAGTGGGATCATAAACTCGTCATTATCATACAATAAAACGGTATTTTGTCAGATTAAAATATATTGCTCGGGAAGTGCTCTTATTTCAAATACTTCGTGTTCGAATAAAAACAAACTAATCTCAAGTAATATTTTGAATTCTATACTTATTGTACTAAATGTTTCAATAAAAACACATGTTAGTCATGCAAACTTTATTATGCATTGTGGCAATTTTATTTCTTTTAGAACATGACTAGTTTATACCCAAGAGCGGTAACACTCTACGGAAATCCATGGTTCCATTCAGTTTTCCAGACAACAGTTTGGAAATACACGGGATAAACAATGTAACGCCCAGGGACAAGTTAATTTTAAACCTTGTTCGATCTATGCAATTAAAAGTAAAAAAAGATAAGACAATACGGAGCTAATATACACACTATGGTTATGTTTTAAAATGACGATATACTTCAGTGTCGTAAGGAATAGCTGTTCAATGTTTATTTTATTTCGACTGTGGAGCAAATTATTACAACTTGGATAAATCACCAGTACTAATTAATACGGATAAAGTTTAACGTCTCTCACTACACAGTTATGCCCCTTTTAGCGGCGGTAACATGAATCTTCCGCTATTTTTTTATTCGGTTTGCAATTGTTTCAATATGGTTTAAAGAGAGTTATGCACCTTCTGAGCGGCGGTAACACGAATCTTTTGCATTTTTTTATTCGGTTTGCAATTATTTCATTGTGGTTTAAAGAGATTTTAGTTTTTTTAGATGTAAAAACAGTCTTGGCTAAAATATACAGAGATGAGAATCCACTGGATCCACAGAAACTGAGTTGTATTTGATTTTAGGAGGAAGATGAACTTGGGAACAAGGATTGACTGTTTTTTTTAATAAAAACTGAAGTGACAGACTTCACTACATTTTTAAAAATAATCAAGCTGGTCAACATGCCAGTTAATGTGCAATTTAGGTAGAAATACATTCATTCTCTGGAAAGAAACCACTTTAAAAATGTATGTGTAAAATAAATGTTATAGTGAAACAGGCAGACACTGTGTTATATAGATATATGAAATATAGCAAAAGCCGACTGTGTAGAGAACTTAAAAAAATGCGACCAAAACTTGCGTTTAAAGACCCAGATCATTTTGACTGCTTGGAAGTTTCAAGATTCATTTTAAAAAATCGTCTTGAGTATATAACGATGTTTGACAAATAGCTCATGCTATTGCGGACAAAAATTACTTAATGCCAGTAACAGTGATTGCATACGGTACAGTACAAAATTCGGACTTGTGAAGAAGCAAAAGAGTTTTAACAGCTCCACATACAAACAGTCCCGATCCCTTGTCTATAGATATAAAACCGACAAATGAGTCCTTTGTCATTGTCACTTGACATTTATCAGAATTTAAATTTTTCCACTT